>CAWUFW010028918.1:0-20204 GCA_963921515.1 Calotriton arnoldi | reverse complement strand
CAGGATCTAAAGAAAATTAGATATAACAAGATTCCGACATGGAAAAAGAATTTGAGTGTGGATCAGATAACAGCTATTGAGAATTTGAAATCTGATAAGACCATTGTAATACGCCAATCAGACAAAGGCGGAAACGTCGTTGTTATTGATAAAGACAAATATTTGGCAGAAGGTTTGAGACAGTTGAATGATGTAAACTGTTATAGTATCACAGACAGAAATGAGGTGTTGAAATCTAACAAGATATTTGGGGGTATGTTGGTGGAGTGGAGAGATAGAGGATTACTTGAATGGGAAGAATTTAACTATTTAAAGTGCACTCATCCTAAGATTCCAGTGCTCTATCTTCTCCCTAAACTGCACAAAGATGCCCTAAATCCCCCAGGAAGGCCGATTGTCTCTTCGATCGGTTCTTTATTGGAGAACACCTCAAGATATATTGACCACTATTTAAGAACTTTTGTGGTAGGGCTACCTGCATATATAAAGGATACAACACATTTTTTGACAATAATTGATGGAATTCAGTGGGAAGAAAACTACACACTAGTCACGTTGGATGTGAGTAGCTTATATACAAGCATCAAACATGATTTGGGCCTGAAAGCAATTAGGCATTTCTTAAAAATGAGGTCAATTTCTTTACTGTTTCATTCTGAAATGCTTTTGGATATGATTTATTATTGTTTGAGCAATAATTTTTTTATTTTTGACAATTTGGTTTACCGTCAGTCACAGGGCACAGCGATGGGCACCTGCTTCGCCCCCAGCTATGCTAATTTATTCATGGGCTGGTGGGAGGAGCAGGTGTCCACACCGTTGGTGGAATTTGATAACTGTGTCCTGTGGCTGCGGTATATTGATGATATTTTTGTGTTTGGAAGGGAGATGTGGATTCCTCAAAAAGATTTGTAGCTAAATTGAATGACAACTCTTGTAATTTGATTTTCACTGGACATGTGAGCAAAACCACAATTGAATTTTTAGATGTGCAGATCAATGTAACTAATGACACATTGGTAACAAAATTGTTTAGGAAAGCCACATCAGGCAACAGTCTACTGAGTGCCAAGAGCGCACATCCATCCAGCCTGGTTCAGAGTATCCCCTATGGGGAGCTACTACGTGCTAAGCGTAATTGTAGCACAGTAGAGGCTTACGAATCAGAAAAAGAGGTTATGAGCCAGAGGTTTTTAGAGAGAGGCTAAAGTCAAAAATCTATTATTCATGCTGCCGAGAAGGTAGAAAAAACTAGCAGGAATGAACTACTTCATCCACATAGACAAGATGATAATATAGAGACTATAAGATTTATAACAACGTTCTCATCCCAGGCACCAGAAATCCACAAAATCTTAAACAAACACTGGCATGTCCTTAGAACAGATGATAATTTAAATAAGTGTTTGAACAATAATCCCCAGATCACTTTTAAGAAAAGTCGATCTTTAAGGGACGAGCTCAGTTACAACTTGATAACATGAGATGAAAGCAGTAGGAATACCAGTAAATCTGGTTTTCGGTGTTGCAAGAATTGTAAGGCTTGCAGCAACAGCAAAGATTGTGTCAGCTTTGGTATACCTAACTCACAGCGAGAATTTGTGATTAGAAAACCCCTCACATGTAACACTACATACTGTGTTTATGCTCTCTTTTGTCCCTGCAATAAGATATATATAGGGAGCACGATACATCGTGCGAAAAAAAGAGTTTTAGAGCATGTTAGACATAATAACAAACTGTATCCAGTAGCACGCCACTTTCATGACTGTCATTTCCAGGATGAAAGATTATTACAGATGGTGGTGATTGATGGTATATCAATGAGTATCAGGGGTGGCAACAGAGAGTTGGAACTTCGTAAACTGGAGTCAAAATATATTATTGACTTCGGTACACTGGTCCCGCAAGGTTTGGACTCCAGCGAAGAACTGGCAGTTCATTTACATCATTAAGGATTGTTTGTGGATTCTTTTCAAGAGGCATTGATTTTAACTTTTGTATATTTATTTTTACACAGATGCTGGTACTTTATGATAAGGTTGTGCAGAACTTTGGGTCGTTGGGCTAAGCAAGACATCCATTGTGTTAATATGAGACAGAGGAAGATTGATTGGACACTGATGGTTATTCTCTGCTACGACTAGTTATGTGCACTATTTGCAATCTATTATCAGTTGCATACAAGCTACTTATTAGGAGAGATAACGCCCACTGGGGCTATATCTCCAGTAATTTGGATATGTGTATATATACATGTGCCTGACACTTCCAATGTTTCTTTATTTATTCTTGCAATTAATGTGATAACAATAATGTATTTAATCTATAGAGGATATAAGCACTATAGATCATTGTGCTTTGAAATACTAGTCCAAAATGGTCGCCATGTTCGTGACAACAAACACACTGGTTGGGGTTTAGTCTGTTTTCACTGTTTATGTAATTGTTTATAATGAAATCGATGCTGAATGCATCCATGACCGTGATCAAGGCGGAATGCCGAAACGCGTCTTTATGTGTCATTAAATGCTTGTTTTCAAGTCTGTTGGAGTGTCCGTGAATTTTCTACGTATCTGTGGAGATTGGAGTATATATATATATATATATATATATTCACTGAAAAAAACCATAGGTTTCAGACATGTTATAGTTAGGAATTAGCATTAAAAAAACCTTTGAAATTCACTGAAAAAACCATAGGTTTTAGGGACAGTTATAGTCTGTTGGACATTTCACTCGTACAAAACCCATGAAATTCCCCCGTTATAATTAGTTCAGCTAACTATAACACGCGCCCCCGCAATGCACTGCTGATGACGTCACATATTATATCACTCATGACATGGTCAGTGACATCACTGATGACATATCAAATGACATCACTGATGACATCATCCTTGTGATAATTTGATGCATCTTCTCACACCCTAATATAACCTTTGATACACCCACTCTAAATTACAGACTGCCATTCTCAAAACCATAGACACTCCAACACCAATAACTACATACCCACTCACTGATTCTTAGGTCTACACACACATCCACTCACTCACCCGTACAGTCACTCATACTTATGGTCACTCAGTACAGGACTATCATATGCACTCATACACCTACATAGACACTCACACACCGCCACTCATCCATAGAGGTACTCACACACCTAGTCAGTCATGCAAATAATTAATCATACTGCCATTTACTCACCTATACAGTTATACACACACCAGCTCACTTACTCATACAAATACTAGCACATTCTTACGCTCTTATACAATCACTGATACAAGTACACACTCATCCATACAGCCACTCTCACAATCACACACTCTCACTTATAGCCATTTATATACTCCAACACACATATATACTGCCTTTCACATATGTAGTTACTCACACATGTACCACTGAGATATACATTCACTCACTAACACACCCATACACACACTCACCCACCCATACAGTCCATCACAGATGCACTCTTGAAACCATGCACCCAGTGAATCACCCACTCACACATCTATGCACAGAGTCACACACAGCCCACCCACACAAACACTCAGGCACCCATACAGATACTCAGACAACCAATCAATAACCCATGTAGACACTCATGTAGCTATTCACAAACCCATGCAGCTGCTTACACACCAACAGACAGACGGATACAGACATTCACACA
The DNA here is from genome assembly GCA_963921515.1 of Calotriton arnoldi. NCBI lineage: Eukaryota > Metazoa > Chordata > Amphibia > Caudata > Salamandridae > Calotriton > Calotriton arnoldi. The sequence goes on along the minus strand of CAWUFW010028918.1, from coordinate 16,516 downwards.
GTTTAGTCACTAACCCATGCATTCAGTAAGATACGTTTAATCACTCACTTATAGAGTCAGTCACGCACCTACTAAATCATCCATTCAGACACTTATACACCCACTCATTCTTCAATACTCCTTTCCCTATATATATTAAACATATTTAAACTTTACAGAAACACACAGTCACTGGATGATGTCATCAGTGATGTCATTTGAGATGTCATCAGTGATGTCACTGACCATGTCATGAGTGATGTAATATGTGACGTCATCAGCAGTTCATTGCGGGGGCGGGAGTTATAGTTAGCTGAACTAACTATAACGGGGGAATTTCACGGGTTTTGTACGAGTGAAATGTCCAACTAACTATAACTGTCCCTAAAACCTATGGTTTTTTCAGTAAATTTCAAAGGTTTTTTAAATGCTAATTCCTAACTATAACATGTCTAAAACCTATGGTTTTTTCAGTGAATTTCAAAGGTTTTTAAATGACAATTTTTAAACATAATAAATCTTATATTTACTATTTTGATACTGATTTTCTACATTTTTTTAACTATTTATTTTTACATATTTTATTTTTTAATTACTTTATATATTTTTAATTTAAATGGACTTTTTTTTTTTTAAATATTGTAACTAATGTTTTTTATTTGTTTTATATATTTTTTTCAATATATTTATATTATTTACTTTATTTTATTATTTTTTTTCCCCCAATATTTTTTGGGAATCGTGCACCCAACGCGCTAGGAGTCGCGCACCCAATGCATGCACACCAGGGGGCTGCGCTGAGTGCCGCGCTGGATGTGCGACTCCTAATTTTACCGTAATTTTTTTTTTAGCACCTACCACTAATTTTTATTCTCCCCGGGGACCCCATCCCCCGGGGCCTATATACAACGTTGGGGACCGTGGGGGGAGCCCCAATGCCCCCACGGTCCCAGCCGGCTCCCCGCGTCCTTCGGGAGCCGGCATTGCTTTTCCACATGGGGAACTGCTAACATGCAGCTCCCCGTGTGGAAAAGCAATCTGGTTTGCATTTTGAAAGAGAGAGCAGGTTTCCCTGCTCACACTTTCAAAATCCAAACCAAGTTTGCTATAATAGGGCGGGAGCCGTGAGGCTCCCACCCTGCCATAACAAACAGCAGTGTCCCGGGGGTGGGCACCCTGGGACACTGCAGGAGCCGGCCCTGGGGGGTGGCGGTCCCCAGGGCCATGACAGTCTCCAGGAGGGGGCCGCGTGGCGCCACTCCCACCACTTACAAAGCCCCAGGGGGTGGTGGTCCCTGGGGCTTGGGGGTCCGTCACGGACCCCCTAATTAGAATACTTAGTGCCCCGGGGAGGTGGCGGTCCCCGGGGCGTGTGGGGGGCTCAAGCCCCCCCACACAGGTTTATTTAATTTTTTTAAAAAGCCCCGGGGGTGGCGGTCCCCGGGGCTGTGGGGGGGCCATGAGCCCCTCTGCATATATTCTAAAGAAGCCTCGGGGGGTGGCGGTCCTGGGGCTTGGGGGGGCCTATGAGCCCCCACCCATGAATATTGAAGCCCTGGGGGGTGGCAGTCCCCTGGGCAGGGGGGCCCCTTCTGGGCCCCCATTCACATAATAATATTGCCCCCGGGACTTGGCCCCCCCGGGGGCTAATTACCAACAAAGCGCGAAAGCCCGCGCTTCGGGTTTTTTTTTTTATCGGCAGGATTCGCGCATTCTGTGCGCATCTTCCCATTAAAAAAAAAAAAAATTGGGCCCAGGGGGTCCTTGTGGGACCCCCTAAGCAGGCCTAGGGGGTCAGGGTGTTTCTACCCTGCCCCCTTTTTGCATTTTGCGCACTTTTTTCAAGGATTTCTTGTGCCTCGGTTCCACCGAGGCACAAAATGGCTGCCAACACTTCCTGATTTGGAGTATTGACAGGCAGTTGACAGCCAATTAGCATGCAGCTCGTGATCAGGAGGGTGCGTGCAGGGTGCGCTCAGGGTGCGCGGATCCACCGCGGCCATAGATATATATGTGATTTTACTTTTGATTTTCTCAGGAAATACTGAACGGATTTACACCATTTAACCAAAAGGCACGACACTGAACCAAGGGCTACCTTTTTGCCAAATTTGGTGTAATTCCGTTCAGCAGTTCGGGCTGTAGTTGCGACTAAAGGTTCCTATGGAAAATTGCATGGGGAAAACACGTTTTGGGACCCCCCTTTTTTCTCAGCCCCCACTTGACGAATCACCCCGAAACTTTCAAGATAGGAGCGGACCGGAGCGGGCCATAAGTTTTGAAAATTTCGCGAAGATTTGTCAACCGGCGCCAAAGTTATTGGGAATAGAATGTTGCGGATTTCCTATGGAAAATAGGTCCTAACTATAACTATCTACTGGCGACCGCCAGTAGATAATATATATATATATATATATATATATATATATATATATATATATATATATATATATATATATATATATATATATATATATATGAAAGGGGTACTACAGGATCTAAAGAAAATTAGATATAACAAGATTCCGACATGGAAAAAGAATTTGAGTGTGGATCAGATAACAGCTATTGAGAATTTGAAATCTGATAAGACCATTGTAATACGCCAATCAGACAAAGGCGGAAACGTCGTTGTTATTGATAAAGACAAATATTTGGCAGAAGGTTTGAGACAGTTGAATGATGTAAACTGTTATAGTATCACAGACAGAAATGAGGTGTTGAAATCTAACAAGATATTTGGGGGTATGTTGGTGGAGTGGAGAGATAGAGGATTACTTGAATGGGAAGAATTTAACTATTTAAAGTGCACTCATCCTAAGATTCCAGTGCTCTATCTTCTCCCTAAACTGCACAAAGATGCCCTAAATCCCACAGGAAGGCCGATTGTCTCTTTGATCGGTTCTTTATTGGAGAACACCTCAAGATATATTGACCACTATTTAAGACCTTTTGTGGTAGGGCTACCTGCATATATAAAGGATACAACACATTTTTTGACAATAATTGATGGAATTCAGTGGGAAGAAAACTACACACTAGTCACGTTGGATGTGAGTAGCTTATATACAAGCATCAAATATGATTTGGGCCTGAAAGCAATTAGGGATTTCTTAAAAATGAGGTCAATTTCTTTACTGTTTCATTCTGAAATGCTTTTGGATATGATTTATTATTGTTTGAGCAACAATTTTTTTATTTTTGACAATTTGGTTTACCGTCAGTCACAGGGCACAGCGATGGGCACCTGCTTCGCCCCCAGCTATGCTAATTTATTCATGGGCTGGTGGGAGGAGCAGGTGTCCACACAGTTGGTGGAATTTGATAACTGTATCCTGTGGCTGCGGTATATTGATGATATTTTTTGTGTTTGGAAGGGAGATGTGGATTCTGCAAAAATATTTGTAGCTAAATTGAATGATAACTCTTGTAATTTGATTTTCACTGGACATGTGAGCAAAACCACAATTGAATTTTTAGATGTGCAGATCAATGTAACTAACGACACATTGGTAACAAAATTGTTTAGGAAAGCCACATCAGGCAACAGTCTACTGAGTGCCAAGAGCGCACATCCATCCACCCTGGTTCAGAGTATCCCCTATGGGGAGCTACTACGTGCTAAGCGTAATTGTAGCACAGTAGAGGCTTACGAATCAGAAAAAGAGGTTATGAGCCAGAGGTTTTTAGAGAGAGGCTATAGTCAAAAATCTATTATTCATGCTGCCGAGAAGGTAGAAAAAACTAGCAGGAATGAACTACTTCATCCACATAGACAAGATGATAATATAGAGACTATAAGATTTATAACAACGTTCTCATCCCAGGCACCAGAAATCCGCAAAATCTTAAACAAACACTGGGATGTCCTTAGAACAGATGATCATTTAAATAAGTGTTTGAACAATAATCCCCAGATCACTTTTAAGAAAAATCAATCTTTAAGGGACGAGCTCAGTTACAACTTGATAACACGAGATGAAAGCAGTAGGAATACCAGTAAATCTGGTTTTCGGTGTTGCAAGAATTGTAAGGCTTGCAGCAACAGCAAAGATTGTGTCAGCTTTGGTATACCTAACTCACAGCGAGAATTTGTGATTAGAAAACCCCTCACATGTAACACTACATACTGTGTTTATGCTCTCTTTTGTCCCTGCAATAAGATATATATAGGGAGCACGATACATCGTGCGAAAAAGAGTTTTAGAGCATGTACGTGCTATTAGACATAATAACAAACTGTATCCAGTAGCACGCCACTTTCATGACTGTCATTTCCAGGATGAAAGATTATTACAGATGGTGGTGATTGATGGTATATCAATGAGTATCAGGGGTGGCAACAGAGAGTTGGAACTTCGTAAACTGGAGTCAAAATATATTATTGACTTCGGTACACTGGTCCCGCAAGGTTTGAACTCCAGCGAAGAACTGGCAGTTCATTTACATCATTAAGGATTGTTTGTGGATTCTTTTCAAGAGGCATTGATTTTAACTTTTGTATATTTATTTTTACACAGATACTGGTACTTTATGATAAGGTTGTGCAGAACCTTGGGTCGTTGGGCTAAGCAAGACATCCATTGTGTTAATATGAGACAGAGGAAGATTGATTGGACACTGATGGTTATTCTCTGCTACGACTAGTTATGTGCACTATTTGCAATCTATTATCAGTTGCATACAAGCTACTTATTAGGAGAGATAACGCCCACTGGGGCTATATCTCCAGTAATTTGGATATGTGTATATATATATATGTGCCTGACACTTCCAATGTTTCTTTAATTTATTCTTGCAATTAATGTGATAACAATAATGTATTTAATCTATAGAGGATATAAGCTCATTGTGCTTTGAAATACTAGTCCAAAATGGCCGCCATGTCCGTGACAACAAACACACTGGTTGGGGTTTAGTCTGTTTTCACTGTTTATGTAATTGTTTACAATGAAATCAATGCTGAATGCATCCATGACCGTGATCAAGGCGGAATGCCGAAACGCGTCTTTATGTGTCATTAAATGCTTGTTTTCAAGTCTGTTGGAGTGTCCGTGAATTTTCTACGTATCTGTGGAGATTGGAGTATATATATATATATATATATTCACTGAAAAAAACCATAGGTTTCAGACATGTTATAGTTAGGAATTAGCATTTAAAAAACCTTTGAAATTCACTGAAAAAACCATAGGTTTTAGGGACAGTTATAGTTAGTTGGACATTTCACTCGTACAAAACCCGTGAAATTCCCCCGTTATAGTTAGTTCAGCTAACTATAACACGCGCCCCGCAATGCACTGCTGATGACGTCACATATTACATCACTCATGACATGGTCAGTGACATCACTGATGAAATCACTGATGACATCTCAAATGACATCACTGATGACATCACTGATGACATCATCCTTGTGATAATTTGATGCATCTTCTCACACCCTAATATAACCTTTGATACACCCACTCTAAATTACAGACTGCCATTCTCAAAACCATAGACACTCCAACACCAATAACTACATACCCACTCACTGATTCTTAGGTCTACACACACATCCACTCACTCACCCGTACAGTCACTCATACTTATGGTCACTCAGTACAGGACTATCATATGCACTCATACACCTACATAGACACTCACACACCGCCACTCATCCATAGAGGTACTCACACACCTAGTCAGTCATGCAAATAATTAATCACACTGTCATTTACTCACCTATACAGTTATACACACACCTGCTCACTTACTCATACAAATACTAGCACATTCTTACGCTCTTATACAATCACTGATACAAGTACACACTCATCCATACAGCCACTCTCACAATCACACATTCTCACTTATAGCCATTTATATACTCCAACACACATATATACTGCCTTTCACATATGTAGTTACTCACACATGTACCACTGAGATATACATTCACTCACTAACACACCCATACACACACTCACCCACCCATACAGTCCATCACAGATGCACTCTTGAAACCATGCACCCACTGAATCACCCACTCACACATCTATGCACAGAGTCACACACAGCCCACCCACACAAACACTCAGGCACCCATACAGATACTCAGACAACCAATCAATAACCCATGTAGACACTCATGTAGCTATTCACAAACCCATGCAGCCGCTTACACACCAACAGACAGACGGATACAGACATTCACACAGTTTAGTCACTAACCCATGCATTCAGTAAGATACGTTTAATCACTCACTTATAGAGTCAGTCACGCACCTACTAAATCATCCATTCAGACACTTATACACCCACTCATTCTTCAATACGCCTTTCCCTATATATATTAAACATATTTAAACTTTACAGAAACACACAGTCACTGGATGATGTCATCAGTGATGTCATTTGAGATGTCATCAGTGATGTCATCAGTGATGTCACTGACCATGTCATGAGTGATGTAATATGTGATGTCATCAGCAGTGCATTGCGGGGCGCGAGTTATAATTAGTTGAACTAACTATAACGGGGGAATTTCACGGGTTTTGTACGAGTGAAATGTCCAACTAACTATAACTGTCCCTAAAACCTATGGTTTTTTTCAGTAAATTTCAAAGGTTTTTTAAATGCTAATTCCTAACTATAGCATGTCTGAAACCTATGTTTTTTTCAGTGAATTTCAAAGGTTTTTTAAATGACAATTTTTAAATATAACAAATCTTATATTTACTATTTTGATACTGATTTTCTACATTTTTTTAACTATTTATTTTTACATATTTAATTTTTTAATTACATTATATATTTTTAATTTAAATGGAATTTTTTTTTAAATATTGTAACTAATGTTTTTTATTTGTTTTATATATTTTTTTAATATATTTATTTTATTTACTTTATTGTTTTTTTTTTCCCCCCAATATTTTTGGGGAATCGTGCACCCAACGCGCTAGGAGTCGCGCACCCAATGCATGCACACCAGGGGGCCGCGCTGAGCGCCACGCTGGATGTGCGACTCCTAATTTTACCGTAAAAAAAAAATTAGCACCTACCACAAATTTTTATTCTCCCCGGGGACCCCATCCCCCGGGGCCTATATACAACGTTGGGGACCGTGGGGGGAGCCCCAATGCCCCCATGGTCCCAGCCGGCTCCCCGCGTCCTTCGTGAGCCGGCATTGCTTTTCCACATGGGGAACTGCTAACATGCAGCTCCCCGTGTGGAAAAGCAATCTGGTTTGCATTTTGAAAGAGAGAGCAGGTTTCCCTGCTCACACTTTCAAAATCCAAACCAAGTTTGCTATAACAGGACGGGAGCCGCGAGGCTCCCACCCTGCCATAGCAAACAGCAGTGTCCCGTGGGTGGGGACCCCGGGACACTGCAGGAGCCGGCCCTGGGGGTGGCGGTCCCCAGGGCCATGACAGGCTCCAGGAGGGGGCCGCATGGCCCCCTCCCACCACTTACAAAGCCCCGGGGGTGGTAGTCCCCGGGGCTTGGGGGTCCGTCACGGACCCCCTAATTAGAATACTTAGTGCCCTGGGGAGGTGGCGGTCCCCGGGGCGTGTGTGGGGGCTCATGCCCCCCACACAGGTTTTTTTTTTTTTTTTAAAGCCCCGGGGGGTGGCGGTCCCCGGGGCTGTGGGGGGGCCATGAGCCCCTCCGCATGAAGCCCCGGGGGGTGGCGGTCCCCGGGGCTTGGGGGGGCCTTTGAGCCCCCCACCCATGAATATTGAAGCCCTGGGGGGTGGTGGTCCCCGGGGCTGGGGGGCCCCTCTGGGCCCCCCATTCACATAATAATATTGCCCCCGGGACTTGGCCCCCCGGGGGCTAATTACCAACGAAGCGCGAAAGCCCGCGCTTCGGTTATTTTTTTGTATCGGCAAGATCCGCGCACCCTGTGCGCATCTTCCCATTTAAAAAAATTAGATTTGGGCCCAGGGGGTCCTTGTGGGACCCCCTAAGCAGGCCTAGGGGGTCAGGGTGTTTCTACCCTGCCCCCTTTTTGCATTTTGCACACTTTTTTCAAAGGATTTCTTGTGCCTCGGTTCTACCGAGGCACAAAATGGAAAATTGCATGGGGAAAACACGTTTTGGGACCCCCCTTTTTTCTCAGCCCCCACTTGACGAATCACCCGAAACTTTCAAGATAGGAGCGGACCGGAGCGGGCCATAAGTTTAGAAAATTTCGCGAAGATTCGTCAACCGGCGCCAAAGTTATTGGGAATAGAATGTTGCGGATTTCTATGGAAAATAGGTTCTAACTATAACTATCTACTGGCGACCGCCAGTAGATATATATATATATATATATATATATATATATATATATATATATATATATATATATATATATATATATATATATATATATATATATATATATATATATATATTTCCACTATTTTCATAATGGTGTTTTTTTTGCTTTGTTTTATCTGCCTAATAATCACAGCACATTCTCTCTATGCAAGACTATGATTGTTTCAATAAATGGGTTGAAAACTTCCTTCGAATCTTTCTTATTTTTACCAAGGGTATGCATGAGTAAACAACAAATGGGGTAAGATCTGTTTCCACAATTCCCTTGGGGATCAGAGTGTCATGTTCGAGGTTGCCAAAATCAGCTGCTTCCCCAAGAAGGTTAGGGGTTAAGGTGAGGCACAGTGCGTAAGCTAGAAATTGGCCAACCTTTTCTGATGGTGTAGATGTACTCATTCCCTGCATTCTACAGTCCTGTTGTCCTAATACGCAGCTCTACCTTTTCTAGTGGGAACCACATAACTGTGGTTGAGTGGAGCATCACTTTTAATGGGACTAAACAGTGAAAAGTAGATCTATCAACTGACACCTATAATGGTGGCCGGGGACCGCTGCTCTGAGACAGTTACTGTTGACCCTTGACAGTCAACTTAGGTGTTGTTTATCTGCAGATGCAAAAAAAATGTAGCACACATCCAGGGCAAGCTTCTTTGAACCAAGCGTGGTCTATTATGGATTCACGGATCTGACTTCAGAATCTTGAACCCCTTAATGGGCAGCATGGTTTGGAGAAACCTGTCCTGGGTTTGTAGTACCCAACCATAACACTCACACTGGATGTGCAGTTCCAAACTAGGAAACATAAAAAAAATAAAAATAATACCAGGTCAAAGGTAAGCTCTCTAGATCAACCCTTATAGCACCATGGGATAGCCACCTACAGCAGGTTGGGTGCATGGGCTGCCAACGCCAATTCCCTGCAGTCAACCCTCACTGTACATGTCTTTTGGTTGTGCACAGTGGGAGTTGTGCACACTGGGAGTTGACTGCCTGTGAAAAAATATTTCAGGCTCACACAAAATCACTGAAATGTACCAGTTTTGGTTACTAACGCACACAACACATTATTACTTGCACTGTTCGCCATGCTCAAAACACCAATTTGCCAACGGTATACAATCAAACAAAGAGCTGTCAAGAAAGTAACATGGCAGGTGGCGTGTCTGTGGTTTTACACATTGGAAAGAGTGAAGACTGATGATTGTAGCAGGGGAGAAAAGACAAAGGGTTGAATACACACTTCCAGAGCATTGAAAGTGGATGAGATGATTTGGCAAATATCGTGTTGATCCAGCGCCAAGCCAATGATTATCAGGGATCAATACTCAAAACATCAAAATACAATGGCCCATACTCATTCACCCAGAATCCCTGATGCACTGGGGTCAATTTATATGTACGATCAATCCTTTTCCTTTCATGGGTTAAATTATGACATCATAACTAACTTTTATCAAGTTTCCTTCTACTTGGTCGATGGACCAATTAGTTGAATAGTTGATGGCAATGATTAACTTCTAACTTACCAACCATTTAATAAATCTAAAATGATCACAGACTCTCGATGAAGTTAATAATGAATTGTATCTCAAGAAATTAAAGATTATGCTCAACTGCGTTTGGTCACACAATACAAACACTGAATCTCACATGAGGAGAAATTTTACATATGCAGTACAATTGAAAACGCAAACCCATCCAAACATAGCAATGACTTTATGCAATGAAGGAGTGGATAGAGTAAGAGACAGAAGTTTCAGCAAAAATATATATGCGAAACATCATATACCTAACGGAGGGGATAGATGAAGAGACAATAGTTTCATCTAATAATACATATCATTGACGGGGTGGATAGGTGGAGAGACAAAAGATTCAGGGACAAAAATACATTCATAAGATAAATTCTGAGAACCAGCTAGACTAAATACAAACCTATTGGTCTGTAAGAAAACCAACCCTCGATCTAGGGGATGATGGGGGTTCCCCAACATATGATCAGGAAACAAAGGATAAGAAGAAACAGGATCAGGACAGGTCAGGAACAGCTGGGCCTCTCTGCAAACCGACGAACAGCGACGCATTCCCCCTCTTTCTCTCCTGCCAGCCTAAGCCGAAACCACACCCCTAAAGGCACCCCAATTATACCCTTAAACTAACATGTCCATCCCACAATTTGTGCAAATAGTTCTACATCTTGCAAAGGGATTGGTGGGTTTGGGAAGTGGCATTGTCACACCACTGTGACTTCACCCTTTGTTCAACTACCCTTTTGTTCATATTCATTCCCAGGGTATGGTTCTCAGTTTGTTCTCTCTCTATTACATATAATACAAAATTTATCAATTTCATTCATTTCTTTAACATCATCCGCAGTCTGTTTCTCCGGTCCCACGCTTGGGCACTGGTTTTGGCAGTCGTTCGACACTCTGGCCTTCACCCTCCTCATGTCATCTGCGGTGCACTGCACGTCTGTCTTGCTTCTGACAGAGCGAACTCACTCCTCGTGCCTTTCCCCTCCCCTTTTTAGCTAAGTTTAGAAAGATGGCTGCTTCAACTAGCTCACTAAAATAAACTAAAATGAACATTTAGTAATTATATGATAATGAAACCTTCACTGTTTACCACCCACCTTGTACTGTTCCCTATTAATGTTACCTAGCAAAAGCTTTGTGTCAAATTAGTATTGTTTATTAGTTCAAAACAGAATGAAGATTACTGAAGCATATGCGGCCTATTTATCCAACGCTTCTTGTTTTTCCTAAATCACAAATGTTATTACAATATTATTTTGTTTACATGCTAGTTCAGACATACGCAAAGCAATTTCACTTATGGTCGTGTTGGGTGTACATTAGTTTTTCAACAATTACTTACTGTTAGTACATATTATGGGGGTATCAAGTCCGAGCAGGTTTTATTTTATGCGAAACCCTGCTCCATCAATTCCACCCTCTGATGGCTTAAAGAAGCCAACATAAAATACCTATCATACCGAGTGCCATCTTTAATCATTTATATCTCTGTATTCTTCTCTCTTTTTATGGCACCCTCATCCAAATCTTTCATCAAGTCATAGTACTCCACTCGCATTTCTTCTAATTCTATTTCTTCTCTTTCTTGCTCTTCGTTTATTCTTTGATTCTATCATTTCTTTTCTTTTATTCTTACTCTTACAACACTTATATGTTGTCATCATTACTAAGATTATTAATGCTACTCAAACCATTGGTATTATTATTCTTCCTAATATACTACTTCCAAAGGTAGAAAACCATTTACCTATAGTGGAGAAATTTTTACCCAGTCTCTCCCAAACACCAACAACCTCCAGTTGGGTCAAACCTTCATGTAATTTTGTAATATTCTTTATATATCCCTCGATTCCTTTGCTGTTATCAGGGATGTATGTGCAGCAATGTTGGACTTTCAACATTCCACGGACTCCACCCTCTTTTGCCAATAATATATCAAGGGCAAGTCGATTTCGCAAAACCATTGACCTGATTGCAACCATTTCCATGTCAATCATCAAGAACCCACCCGCAGTATCTGTAGATAACCGATCAACCACTGTAGATCATTTTCTAATTTTATGTGAATTCAGAACGACTCCAACTGAGGGTATCAGTGCACCAAAAATATCTCCTACTATTTCTGAAAAGCTTGCTCTTTTGTTACGTGGTAGTCCTTGCTTTACTTCGTTAGTTTATGACTGCTTCGGTCCATATGGTAGACCTTGGGGAAGACAATAGCAAAATAACAACTACCATACCAATGTGCAGGCAACCTATAATAGGCTTTCTTGCCACACACATAATAAATCCCTGGAAAAACAGGATCAGTTCCACCTTTCAATCCCCATCCTCCAGTGATTTGAAAAATATGCTCACATTCACTAGAACCAATAAAATAATTATTATAGTTAGTTTTCGTTCTAAGCAAACACATTTTTCCCTTCTGTGACCAGTCCAGGGACATTGCAGCGTACCCTTCGCCTCTCTCATAACTTCCTTCCCTAAAATCCCATGGTGGTACCCGTGACTTCTGTTCAGCAGCCTTCTTTTTGAAACTTTCTCTTCTATCTTCAACCATTTCTATGAAAATCTTCTCTTCTACCCGCAAACTACAAGTTAAATTATTCTTATAAGCATATTCTATGTCTAAAGTTTTAGTAATATGGAAAAATTCCCCCAAATATCGAGCATTTTTAGCACTCAAAACCTTGTTTAGTTCTTTAATAATTGGAATTTCAATAAATACTAAATCTATATTAGAAAAATAGTATACGAGCTTTCCCGTCACGTAAAACAGGCTTGTGAGTATACTGCAAGACACACCATAGGTTAACGGAAGGTGATGATAAGTCACCCCCTCTGAGACAGACGAAGGTAATTGCATGCACACATAACAATCACTTACATTCATTGTGTTAATATACTCGGAAAGTAATTTAGTAAAGACATTGAACGAGAAATCACTAATTGATTTATCATGATGGAGAATACTTCCATCCAACGGTTCTAAGTTAGTAGTAGGAATCTCATTAGTGACATCATTCATTCTTTCTTTTGTTACGTTATTAGTATTGTTTCCATTATTAGTTACCATTAGAATAGGTACAAGGACAGTTAATATTAACCATATACATGTTAACATCAAGACACTACATAAGCAAGCTTTAATACATCTACGTTTTAGACTACATTTTGGAAGTTCAGTCACTTCTGCTTCAGCCATTTTGTTCTAAAAAAAAAATCTATCTAATCCTATAAATTCTAAGCTATTTAAAAAATCCTAAAAAATAGTAGTGTAATCCTACACTTCAAGGCTTTCGGCTTTACCCCCTTCTTTTATTCTTTTTCTTCAGTTTTCTCTGAGTCTTTGTTTTGTTTTTCTTTTAATCAGCAAGGTAGCACCTTAGTTTTTGTCTCAATTCTTTAAGGAAGTCTTAGTTTGTTTTCATCAACTTGCTCAGAGTCAAATTTATCTTTTTCTTCACTTGGATCTAAACTTTCAATTTCTTCTAGAATAACATAAGTCCATTCAGGTGCTCTGAACTTCCTGTTGGGTATTCTCACTCTTCTTGTTTTTTGTACTAATTCTTTTCCTGACTCTTCTTGTTCTGTCTGACTTGAGACCTCATTGCTTTGTTCGGGTCTTTTTCTTAACCTTCTTTTCACAAGAGTGTATTTCAGTCTCTTCACTCCACTTGGCCACTTTTCATCCTTTCTGGCTTTCTTTGCTTTGATCACTTGGTCATTTTCTGCATTTGTTTCACAAATCCTTTTATTTGCTCTTACTTCTGATCGTTCTTCTTCCTGAGTTTCAGTTTCTTGTGGTTCTTCCGATTCAGCAATAATTTCTCTTTCAACTGTGAACTCGCTTCCTTCTGGATCAAGAACAATCTCATCTGTTTCGAGTTCTGCTGGGAGTTCACTTTCTTCTGGATCAACAGTAAACTTGCTTCTTTCTGGCTCAAAGGCAGTCTCTCGAACCCTGGAATCTTGCGCCCACTCTACTTGACTTGTGCTCGGCTGTTCACCATCTTGTTGTTCGTCAGAATCTATCACTCTAGATTCATCAGCTTCACACACTTCAAGCACTGGTCTTTGTTTTTCCTTCACCAGTTGTTGCTCCTTTGGTCTTTCAAGTGGATTTTGGGTTCGTTTGGTATGGCTTGCATGAATCCAATTTGGCAAGCCAGCACACTTCACTGCCGTTGTCGTCACCAGTATGATTTGATAAGGTCCATGCCACCTGGGTTCCAAACACGATTTTCTTACATGCTTCTTGATAAAAACCCATTCACCAGGATTCAGATCATGGGCTTTATTTCGATGTATCGCTGTGGCTTCTTCTCCAACCTGGTGAGACACAGAACGTACCAGTTCAGCCAATCCTCTGCAATAGTCAAGCACTAGATCATCAGATATACTCATCAGTTTGTTTGCTGGTATATATGCTTGTCTCATTGCTCTTCCCATGAGAATTTCATGAGGACTTAATCCAGTCTTTTTGTCAGGAATACTTCTTAGACTCATTAGTACAAGGGGTAAAGCGTCAGGCCATTTCAGTGATGTGGATGCACACACTTTCCCTAATCTCGATTTTATAGTGCCATTCAATTGCTCAACTACTCCAGAGGCTTCGGGTCGATAGGCACAATGCAGCTTCTGTTCAATTTTAAATGTTGCACAAATTAGCCAAATTATCTCATTATTGAAGTGTGTTCCACTATCTGTCTCCAAAGTGACTGGAATTCCAAATCTAGGAATTAGTTCTCTCAAAAGTAGTTTAGCCACAGTGAGACTATCGTTCCTTCTCGTGGGATAGGCTTACACCCAGTGAGAGAACAGACAGACAATGACCAATACATATCTCAGCCCATTGCACGGAGGAAGCTCAATGAAGTCAAGCTGAAGCCGGGTAAATGGACCTCCTGCTCTCCCAATGCATCCCCAACTCACAACTGTATTTCTGCCTGGATTTTGCTGCTGACAGATCACGCACCTCTGACAAAGGCTTTCTGCAATGACCCTGAACTTCGGATTATACATGACTGCTTGAAGAGTCTGATCATTGCATCTCTTCCAACATGTGCAATTCCATGGTAAACTCTGGCCATATGGGAAAGTAAGGAATCTGGTAACACTGGTCTCCCATCAAAATTGACCCATAGGTCATCTTCTGTTCTTTTTCTACAGCCTGTTTTGTTCCATCTTTCTTTTTCCTCATCACTTGCTTCTTCCTGCACCTGTCTAACTTCTTCCCATGCTTCAATGTGGTTGTAAACAAAAGATGGCATTTGGTATTTCCCCTATCAATTGATCTGTTCAAAACCATTGTATTTTGTGCACAGTAACGTGCTATTTGATCAGCATATCTATTACCCTTCGTCACATAATCATATCCTGATTTATGTGCGGCACATTTGACTACTGCAATTTTTTTGGGCAATTGTAAAGCATCCAATAGTTCTTTTACAGTTTTACCATTTCTAATGGGGGAACCTGAAGAGGTCAGAAATCCCATTTGCATCCATAGCTGGCCAAAATCATGAACAATTCCGAATCCGTATTGGCTGTCTGTAAATATTGTTACTTTTAGGCTTTTGGCAATGTTACATGCTCTAATCATAGCTATCAGCTCAGAGGGAGTTCTGTCCGTCGTAAGTCCGAGTTCACAACCCCCCCACCCTGCCGCTCCCCCACCCCGCCCCACCGCCCCGCACCACTCCCTCAGCGAGCCGCCACTGGTCAGCCGACTAAATGTCAGATACTGTGTCCTGGTTCGGGTCAAAAGAATCTCAACAGAGTGTGGCACATACACTTTTACTGGATATCCCATCACAATTGGGTCACTCTGCTCCAGACTCATACAAGTAGCTGCTACTGCTTTTAGTCATCCTGGCAACGCTGCAGCCACTGAATCCAAAGTAGCCGACAAATATGCTACTGGCCGTCATGCCATTCCATGTTTCTGTGTTAGGACTGAGAGTGCACACCCATCTCTCTCACAACAGTTCAATGCAAACTCTTTAGAATAATCTGGCATTCCCAATACAGGTGCATGACACAGACTACTTCTCAATTTTATAAATGCTTCCATACTTTCATCATCCAAGACAATCGAATCCTTCACATCTTTTCGCGTTAATCTCTGTAGAGGTTTCGCAATCATTGAGAAACCACAAATCCACTGACAACAGTATCCAACCATTCCCAAGAACATTTGCACTTCTTTCTGTGTTTTAGGTGGACTCATTTGTTTGATCACGCTGATTCTTTCTGGAGTTACCTTTCTGACTCCCTTTTCTATTTTGTGTCCAAGGTACTGTACTTCCTGTTTACAAAATTGCAATTTTGCTGGGGACACTTTGTGTCCTTTTTCTGCCAAATGGTTCAATAAGGCAATTGTGTCTGTCACACATGCCTCTCGTGTCTTTGATGCCACTAATAGGTCATCAATATATTGAACCAAATTCGAATTACCTGGCATGACTACAGTCTCCAGACATTTTTTCAAAATCTGATTAAAAATTGAGGGGCTTTCTGTATACCCTTAAGGAACTCTGCACCATGCCAAAACACGGTCTCCGAACCAGAATATTGGCATTCCGGATGCAAAGGAATTGAGAAAAAGGCTTGGCACAAATCAATAACTGTGTACCATTCAGCATCACATGGGATCTGATAAAGAATTAGAAGACAAAAGAGGTATG
>CAWUFW010028917.1:0-20207 GCA_963921515.1 Calotriton arnoldi | reverse complement strand
GACACTTAGGGGCCGATTCCGATCTCCGGCCGGAGGCGCACCCAATACCATTCGGTCGGGAAAAGCCATGCGAAAGCCAGTTTCCCGACCGATCCGTACAGCACACCGAACGAGCAAGTACGATGCGCACAACAGCAAAAATTCCGGCCGAGCCGTACTCACCCAAACCAGGTCCTGTTCTCCGACCGAGGCGATCCGGGAAACGCCGAGTCCGAGTCGCACGGAAGGGAAAATGCAGCCCCGTCCGGCCGGACAAGTACGATGCGCATTCCGTACGCGCCGAACCCGTCGCTACGCACGGCACGTCAAAGCATCCGGGAGAGGCGCACATAAGCTCCGAATCGCGCCACAACACGATCCACGGCTACGAGACGAACACAGCACAGACGAGGACGACGCGAAGCGACGAGGACGAAGCGAAGCGACGAGGACGGCACGCGAAGCAACGAGAAGGACGAACGACACGAACCAACCATGAATCCCTTCGTCCCGATCATACCAATATTCTACATCTACTACCGGAACAGGCACGGACGCGTACGGCGCAGAAGGTAAGTCAGACACCAACCACAAAACACATACAACACGTACACGACACATCACACACATACACTGGGAATCTGAATATACTTGCAACAGCAGCACCATAGGGGCGGGATGCCCATCACCAATGCCACATATGCACACAGGGGCCTGAATGCGCGCCACCACCCCAACCCAGGGGGGCTGGATGCCAACCACCCTCAACCAGGGGGGGCAGGAGGCCTACCACTACTACCACCCTCACCCAGGGGGGCAGGATGCCTACCACTACTACCACCCTTAGCCAGGGTGGCAGGATGCCTACCACTACTACCACCCTTAGCCAGGGGGCAGGATGCCTACCACTACTACCACCCTTAGCCAGGGGGGCAGGATGCCTACCACTACTACCACCCTTAGCCAGGGGGGGCTGGATGCCTACCACTACTACCACCCTTAGCCAGGGGGGCAGGATGCCCACCACTACTACCACCCTCACCCAGGGGGGGCTGGATGCCTACCACTACTACCACCCTCACCCAGGGGTGGCAGGATGCCTACCACTACTACCACCCTTAGCCAGGGTGGCAGGATGCCTACCACTACTACCACCCTTAGCCAGGGGGGCAGGATGCCTACCACTACTACCACCCTTAGCCAGGGGGGGCTGGATGCCTACCACTACTACCACCCTTAGCCAGGGGGGCAGGATGCCCACCACTACTACCACCCTCACCCAGGGGGGGCTGGATGCCTACCACTACTACCACCCTTAGCCAGGGTGGCAGGATGCCTACCACTACTACCACCCTCACCCAGGGGTGGCAGGATGCCTACCACTACTACCACCCTTAGCCAGGGGGGGCTGGATGCCTACCACTACTACCACCCTTAGCCAGGGGGGCAGGATGCCCACCACTACTACCACCCTCACCCAGGGGGGCTGGATGCCTACCACTACTACCACCCTTAGCCAGGGGGCAGGATGCCTACCACTACTACCACCCTCACCCAGGGGGGCAGGATGCCCACCACTACTACCACCCTAGCCAGGGTGGCAGGATGCCTACCACTACTACCACCCTTAGCCAGGGGGGCAGGATGCCTACCACTACTACCACCCTTAGCCAGGGGGGGCAGGATGCCTACCACTACTACCACCCCAACCCAGGGGGGGCTGGATGCCTACCACTACTACCACCCTTAGCCAGGGGGGCAGGATGCCCACCACTACTACCACCCTCACCCACGGGGGGCAGGATGCCTACCACTACTACCACCCTTAGCCAGGGTGGCAGGATGCCTACCACTACTACCACCCTTAGCCAGGGGGGGCAGGATGCCTACCACTACTACCACCCCAACCCAGGGGCGGCTGGATGCCTACCACTACTACCACCCTTAGCCAGGGGGGGCTGGATGCCTACCACTACTACCACCCTTAGCCAGGGGGGCAGGATGCCCACCACTACTACCACCCTCACCCAGGGGGGGCTGGATGCCTACCACTACTACCACCCTCACCCAGGGGTGGCAGGATGCCTACCACTACTACCACCCTTAGCCAGGGGGGCAGGATGCCTACCACTACTACCACCCTTAGCCAGGGGGCAGGATGCCTACCACTACTACCACCCTCACCCAGGGGGGCTGGATGCCTACCACTACTACCACCCTTAGCCAGGGGGCAGGATGCCTACCACTACTACCACCCTCACCCAGGGGGGCAGGATGCCCACCACTACTACCACCCTTAGCCAGGGGGGGCAGGATGCCTACCACTACTACCACCCTTAGCCAGGGGGGCAGGATGCCTACCACTACTACCACCCTTAGCCAGGGGGGCAGGATGCCTACCACTACTACCACCCTCAACCCAGGGGGGCTGGATGCCTACCACTACTACCACCCTTAGCCAGGGGGCAGGATGCCCACCACTACTACCACCCTCACCCACGGGGGGCAGGATGCCTACCACTACTACCACCCTTAGCCAGGGTGGCAGGATGCCTACCACTACTACCACCCTTAGCCAGGGGGGCAGGATGCCTACCACTACTACCACCCCAACCCAGGGGCGGCTGGATGCCTACCACTACTACCACCCTTAGCCAGGGGGGCTGGATGCCTACCACTACTACCACCCTCAGCCAGGGGGGGCAGGATGCCCACCACTACTACCACCCTCAGCCAGGGGGGCTGGATGCCTACCACTACTACCACCCTTAGCCAGGGTGGCAGGATGCCTACCACTACTACCACCCTTAGCCAGGGGGGCAGGATGCCTACCACTACTACCACCCTTAGCCAGGGGGGCAGGATGCCCACCACTACTACCACCCCAACCCAGGGGGGGCTGGATGCCTACCACTACTACCACCCTTAGCCAGGGGGGCAGGATGCCCACCCCTACTACCACCCTCACCCACGGGGGGCAGGATGCCTACCACTACTACCACCCTTAGCCAGGGTGGCAGGATGCCTACCACTACTACCACCCTTAGCCAGGGGGCAGGATGCCCACCACTACTACCACCCTCACCCAGGGGGGCTGGATGCCTACCACTACTACCACCCTCAGCCAGGGGGGCAGGATGCCTACCACTACTACCACCCTCACCCAGGGGGGCAGGATGCCTACCACTACTACCACCCTTAGCCAGGGGGGCAGGATGCCTACCACTACTACCACCCTCACCCAGGGGGGCAGGATGCCTACCACTACTACCACCCTTAGCCAGGGGGGCTGGATGCCTACCACTACTACCACCCTCAGCCCAGGGGGGCTGGATGCCTACCACTACTACCACCCTTAGCCAGGGGGCAGGATGCCCACCACTACTACCACCCTCACCCACGGGGGGCAGGATGCCTACCACTACTACCACCCTTAGCCAGGGGGGCAGGATGCCTACCACTACTACCACCCTTAGCCAGGGGGGCAGGATGCCTACCACTACTACCACCCCAACCCAGGGGGGGCTGGATGCCTACCACTACTACCACCCTTAGCCAGGGGGGCAGGATGCCCACCACTACTACCACCCTTAGCCAGGGGGGCAGGATGCCTACCACTACTACCACCCCAACCCAGGGGGGCTGGATGCCTACCACTACTACCACCCTTAGCCAGGGGGGGCTGGATGCCTACCACTACTACCACCCTTAGCCAGGGGGGGCTGGATGCCTACCACTACTACCACCCCCACTCATAGGATGGACAATGCATGACACAACAAGCACACCACAACCTAGGGAATGCAAGATTAAGACATCCCCCCACCACCATGACAAGCGTGTGTAGGCTGTGTCAAATGCCTACAACACCGAACATGACTTTCAACATACAATGTGACCCCCTAGCACATGTGCCACACATATATGTGTGTGGCACCCACAATGCAAGCAGCCCATGACCATTGTGGCAATGGGGCCTAAACCCCCATCATCACAGTGACCAAAAGGTAAGTGTGGGGTCCATAGCTGAAGCACATTTTGACCATTGTGGCAATGGGGTCTAAACCCCCATCATCACAGTGACCAAAAGGCAAGTGTGGGGTCCATAGCTGAAGCACATTTTGACCATTGTGGCAATGGGGTCTACACCCTCATCATCACAGTGACCAAAAGGTAATTGTTGACAAAGAAAGAGCTGCAACTGCCAAACTGCATGGATCATTCCTGCTCACAGAACCAAAAACTCATCTGTGGCAAAGTAGTGTATGTGTCCCATTGCAACATAAATTGGGGGAGCCAAATACTGCAGTGCAAATGAAACATTCCTTTGGCCATGTGCAGACAAACAACACCCATGGGGGCTGAGACCGTCAACAGTCATCAATGACACAATGACAGAAGTGACCATCAGAATGCAGAACCACATATTTGCACCAATGGGCACACAAATGCAGATACCCTGTGGAGACAGCAGATGTGAGGTGAACAGATACCATACCATGGCAGCAATGGGACACACAAACCATGATCACTGTGCTGACCGATGACCTAGGAGTCCCAGGGACAGCAGGGGAAACACACCAAACAACATACAGCCAATGGCACACCCAAGATATGCCAATGCAGTGGTGCAGATGCACAAACACAAACAGGCAGACCAACACTGTCATCATACACAGCAGGTGAGGGGTGGGGGTGCCAGTGTCCCCAGGCAACCACACAACACATGAGGAGAGCTGAATACCAATCATACAGATGTGCATACACTGCCACACTAAGGTAACTCATGGATCCAAATCCCCTATGTGGGCAAGCAGGCATTGTCAGGTGAGAGGGAGCACAAAACACACATGTCACACAGGCACGTAGGAACAACAACTGACACAGCAAGTCACAGACACACCACAGCACCACCCCCAGGGCCCCCACAATGTGGTGACCCTGGGCTGAATAAAAATACCACTGTGATGACAAAGCTAAATGTCGTTCACACTATGAACCACAGTCAGGTGTCCTGAGCAACAAACTACCATCACACCTACACAAGCACAAATCAATCAGCATGGCCAGTAAGCCAAGGCCAACATGGAGGCAGGGGCCTAGCCGGGCAACAACTCTCATCTGCACACACTCAACACCACACCCCTCGACCTCCAACAATGTGCAGCAGTGAAGTACACATGCACTGGTGACATTGCACATGCACCCATGACTATTCCAGGGTGGTGGGTGGGAACCAAGGTGTAGAAACACATCACACATGGACACTCAACAAGACTCCTGAATGTCTGACACACTGCACACTACGCTGTACATGGACATGACGGCAATACCACACCGACCAATGGGATCCCAGCCACAGTCACACACCAATGAAGAAGCCAAGGTCACCCACAAAGAACACACATAGACAACTTCCAACATTGCAGCTCTGACCCTGAGGAGTGGCAGCAGTCACACACACAACATGTCACAATCACTGAAAGATAACACAAACTGGAAATCACATGACAGGGGCAAACAACAAGTGCCAAGGGGAAACCTGACTGTGACCCATCTGCGTCTGCACACAAACTCAGCCCTGACAGCAAACACACCTATGGGTGACACCCTGATGACCAGTAATGTGCCATGCACCCACATCACAGAGAACACAGGGAGAAGACTTTGGGGGAACATAGCTCAAGTCAGCAAGCATCACAAACAGGTACAACACTAGGGATCACAGCATGCGCAGATGAATGGAAGTGAACACACAGACATGCACATACAACACACACCTTGGGTGCAGGCAATGTCACACGTGTACACACTGCCATGAGGGGACTCCACTCCTGTGTGAGGAAAGCTGTGCCATATGTTGCCTCAGTAGGGCCCCATCATGTCAGCTGAGCACTTGGTCACACAATCAACAATTAGCACCAAATGAGGGCTCCCATCACATCAGCCTGGTCATGGATGTGCCAACGGAATCATCAGCACAGATCCAACACACTTGTATAGCAATGTTGCACTGACTACACGGATGAGTCCCTCCCCATTGATGCCCAAACCTGCATGTCCACTGGAGATGGCAACACGGTCAGGGAAGTAGACAAATGCAACGATGGCAGGCACAACAGATGTGCAGGGGTGGAAGCCACAGATATGAAATTGCCAATGTAAGTAGGAAACCCATTGCCAAATACTGAACACATGACACCCTCAGATGCTGCTATTGATGACATGGATACACCACATGATAGGACACATTCCCCCTGGACCACATGGGTTCCTGCACAGTAACACTTCATAATCATGAGACCAGATATCACCATCACTGCAGCAAGGGCATGGTTAGCTGCACCAACAACATGTACATCTGAAGCATGAGCACTAGAGAAAAGAAAGTTGCTTTATTCAGCATATGTGTTGAGGCCAAACGAAGTCCTGAAAAAGAGCAAAGGCCAATGGCCAGTCCATTGTCAAAGTTCAAACAGGGTGACACTGGCAGATGTCACCCTACGCATGCCTGCACAATACCAGGGACAATCCACTAGGAGGGGCAACCGGGGGGCAGGCCAGGCACCGCAGGGACAGGATCAGGGCTCACCAGGGGGAGTCAGGGAAGGGGTGGTGGGTGCAGGAGAGCCACTGACAACTGCAGTGGAGGTGTCTGACATGGTGTGTGCCGGCACAACTGGGGGGCATGACACAGATGTCGTGGGTGCCGGCACAACTGCAGTGGACCCTGCAGATGGGGTGGACAGGTCCGCCACTGCAGTGCCCAAGTCAGACAGGGCGGTAGTGGACTCCACTGCAGTGCCTACCTCCAGGGGAGGAGAATGGGGAACAGGCAAGGTGGGTTGGACAGAGGGGGGGACACCCTCACCACATCAGTGGCACAGACAAGCGCAGCGGGGGGTGTGGTGCTGGGAGAGCAAGTGGCAGGGGGAGAAGGCCGGAGCATCTTGGGGATGGTATATCTGTGGGTGGGGGAACCTGGGGCAGGGTGTGGTGGGGGCACCTGTGCAGTGGGGGCCTGAGGGATGGAGGACGGAGACCTTGTGCCTGAGCTGCAGGGTGGTGGCGGGGTCTTGCTCTTAGCACTCCGGGGGACTTGCGGGTGGGGGCCTCAGTCCGTCTGCGCCTGGGGGAGGGGTGTCCGGGGGCGAGGGGCACTCTGCTCCGTGTGGGTGGGCTTCCTCTTCCCCCGGGATGCTGGAGCAGCTTCATCGGTGGGGAAGAGGCCGAGGTCACAGAGGAAGAGCTGCTGTGACTTTGGGGTTGCAGGTGAGGCAAGGGAGGGTGCTTTGGAGGGAGAGGGAACTGAGGACTGCGCAGTGCATGTGGATGCGTGTGTGTGTTCCAGGGCCCCATCCCCTGTGAGTCTGGCTTCAGTCCCCTGAATGTGCGTGCGTGTGCGTTTTGTCATTGGCGTGTGTGTCAGTGTGCTGGATGTGTGTGTGCTGGTGTGTGCCTGTGCCAGTGTGTGTGTGCCTGGGATGGGTAAGGTGCTGGGGAGTGTGGATGGAGCAGAGGCAGGAGGGGTGAGGGACCGTTTGAGGAGGGACACTGCTGCCGTCAGGGAGGAGTCCATGGACCTATTGCCCCTCTGTAGGTCAGACATGCCCGATGAGATGCCCTCCATGAACGACACCAGCTGAGTCAACAGCGCGGTGTGCGCATGGAGGACACTCAGCATGGCTGTCTGCCCTACATGGAGCTGGCGAAGGAGGTACACAGACTCCTCACTCAGGGCAGCAGGGGACACAGGGGCAGGGGGTGCGGTGCCTGGCCCAAAGGAGACACGCTCCCGGACATGGGAGCCTCCACGGACCTGGGGAATGGGAGCCGATGGGAGGGCGGTGGTGGTGCTGGTGGTGGCGGGGACAGCAACACTAGCTGGGGTGTGGTGGCTGCTGACACCCGCCTCCACAAGGGAGTCATCCTCCGAGTTGCTCTGGTCCTCAGCTGAGGTGGATGCTGCTGAGGACTCCTCGGTGTGGCTCCCCTCGCCCTCCGTGCCACTGGGTCCCTCCGACCACTCCTCGGCTGCTGACCCAGTCTGGCTCTCTGGCTCCTCCTGGTCCGTGGAGCTGTCCCCTTCCGTGGCCGTGGATGTATCTGCAAACAATGGGGAAACAGACAGACATCAGTCACCTGCACCAAACGCACACACCACTGTGAGCACAGCACATTACAGAGCAAGCCCTGGCATCATTAGTTGTACATTGCTAAAAGTGCCCTAATTGAACAGGAGAAGTCAATTGTCAGTCTGATGCCAAGCATGGCACTCACATCCCACATGGCCTTGCACCCATCTGTCTGGTGTCTGTTGGATTGCAACACCCCAGTGTTGACACATGCACCAAGTACACAGTAGTTGGACAGTGCAGAGGACACGGTGTGGACACATCACAGCTCTTGCCACTGAGTCAGTACAGGTTCACGGATGTAAGGGATGCCCAGAGTCAAATAGGAAATGCATGTGATGCATTCCAGCGACAGACACCATGATGCACCCATGTCCTGATAGCCAGCGCCACTATGGTGTGCATGTAGCACATGTCACTCCCCTGCAGGATCACCAATCAGTAGACACATGCCATGGCGGAGGCATGACTGCAAAGTCATACATCACTGTCTCAGTGATGTATGACTTTGCAGCCAGACAACAACACTCTGCACTGTGTCACAATAGTAGGTCATGGGGAATGCAAGTCCTGGAGCTGCACAAGTGCACATGTACATCCCCCCCACAACACATCCTCTTAACCCTCATCTGTCCAGGTCATACCTATTGGACATATGGGAGACCTGTGACACTACCCTCTGAACCTGAGCCCCTCACACTCTGCTGTGCATGGGGAACAGCTGCCTGAACTTCACATTTACATGCCCCAGTCTGCATGGGCAGCTGATCAGACACCTATGTGTCACACAAGTATCGTCTCCTATGGTCACATCTCCAGTGGCATGCTGAGCCCCTACCAAGAAACTCCACAGCAGTCCTGGCGACTAATCCACAGCACACTGACACAGAGGCAGACACCTGAGGGGTCAAATCACTGTGCACAATGTGTCCTCTGATACACGGGAGTGGGAGTACAGAGTGTATTGTATGGCCTGGAGTAGGCATGACTGTCCAGCCCCACATGAATGAGGGATGAGCCCTGGACTGTAGGCAGCTGGCTAAGTATGTGTGACACACGTCATATACATACTCCTGGGGCCCAAACATTGTTCCCACCCGCAGCATGGGTGTGTGCCAGGTACCCCAGCCACATGTGGTGGATCAGCTCAGCAATTGGACCACAGATCAAAGTAACACGCTGAATACATGTCAGAATACAGGCATTGTGTAAGCAATGGACCCACCCATGATGCCCACCACAGAGTCAGGGAAACAGATGCTGTCTCCCACCTTGAGTCAAGCAAACTGCAAGGACACAGTCCTAAGTGACAGAATTCCCTGCATGTAAGGGCCACACCTGGGTATCAGATGAGGAGTGGGCAGTGCACAATAGAGGGACATGGCTCCTGGACAACATGACTGCTGTACTGTGGCAGTTCAACCTGGCCCGAGGAGGGCACATAACATGTTAGACAGAGTACACAGTGCAGTCTTTGACTCACCCCCTCCTTGCTGCTCTCTGGCCTTCAGCTGCCCATCCAGGTCTGGAAAGACCACCGCCAGGATCCTGAGCATGTGGGGGTCAGGGTCCGTGTTCCGCCCTCCTGCGAGGAGGCGACAGCTTCAGCTGGACCCGTGCAATCCTCCGGGTCCAGCCCCGAAGGTCCTGCCACCTCTTTTGGCAGCTGCGGATCCGGCGCTTGTAGACCCCCACGGACCGGACAGCCCGGACGATGTCCTTCCATATCTCATGCTTCCGATGGGCAGAAGCCTGTCAGGATGACAAAGTGATAAGGCCATTATTACACATGCAACATATCCGTGCATGACACAGTTGCATATACATGTCGCAATCACAGGGGCACATGGTGTACCCAGGCAGTGCACGGCTGCCCATGGACAGTTTTCCAGAAGTCACTACATGGTATCATAGCATGGGGAGTAAAACCCTGTTCAGAAGCACTGTCACTGCACCATACCTGTCCAGTGCAAGTCACTACACACTATGGGGGGTGACAACTACTCAGTGAGCCTGCTAGCCAGTGGTGTGCTGACTCTCAGCCTTGCTAGTCAGACAAAATGCACATTCAGAAAGGCAGTGCACAGAACACTCACCTGCTCCCCTGGTGTCCCATACAGCTTGCTGTACTGTGGAAGTAGGCTGTCCAGCAGGGCCTGGTTCTCTTCAAGGCTGAAGGCTGGGGCTCTCTCCACAGTACGTGCCATTGCAGGGTCCAGAGGGGCAGAGACAGCAGCAGTGCAGTGGCAGATGTCGTCCTGGAGCATGTAGTGCAGGCAAGTGGGCTCTCAGGGGAACATGCAGCAATATATATGTGCTGGAGAGGCAGATACTGTCCCTTGTGTCCAAAGTGATAGGTCCAAGTCGTTTGCATCTTCTGAATCTGGCCAATCCATGGAATAGCAGCACCAAAACACGCCCACAGCATCCTTCAAAATTTCAACTTCATGACATACATGATTTTGCAACATTGTTGTGGGTGACCAACTGATTTTCCAGCAACCGACTCGTTCGAATATTCGAAAACGCGTCCGTTGCCAGGCAAGCCCATTGTCAATGGGTGCGCACCGATCGGTCCATTGAGGTACAACGCGCACAGGGGTACAACGCGTACCCGCACACATTGAATGCAATGGGCCGGCCGGAGGCACCGATCGGTCCATTGCAGTACAACGCGCACAGGGGTACAACGCGCACCCGCACACATTGAATGCAATGGGCCGGCCGGAGGCACCGATCGGTCCATTGCAGTACAACGCGCACAGGGGTACAACGCGCACCCGCACACATTGAATGCAATGGGCCGGCCGGAGGCACCGATCGGTCCATTGCAGTACAACGCGCACAGGGGTACAACGCGTACCCGCACACATTGAATGCAATGGGCCGGCCGGAGGCACCGATCGGTCCATTGCAGTACAACGCGCACAGGGGTACAACGCGTACCCGCACACATTGAATGCAATGGGCCGGCCGGAGGCACCGATCGGTCCATTGCAGTACAACGCGCACAGGGGTACAACGCGTACCCGCACACATTGAATGCAATGGGCCGGCCGGAGGCACCGATCGGTCCATTGCAGTACAACGCGCACAGGGGTACAACGCGTACCCGCACACATTGAATGCAATGGGCCGGCCGGAGGCACCGATCGGTCCATTGCAGTACAACGCGCACAGGGGTACAACGCGTACCCGCACACATTGAAAGCAATGGGCCGGCCGGAGGCACCGATCGGTCCATTGCAGTACAACGCGCACAGGGGTACAACGCGTACCCGCACACATTGAAAGCAATGGGCCGGCCGGAGGCACCGATCGGTCCATTGCTGTTCAACGCATCACTGTACATGTGACTGGCATATGTCAGCATGCCTGTCTCAGATGGACATATGCCAGCCACAGATAGCTCCCAGGGAGTGAGGGGCACACCTACATCACGACAGCCTGTCCAAACCTTATCATAAGGCATGTAAGGCTGCATTTCCTATTGTGTGTATGTTGGTGTACATGTTGTCCTGTGGGTGTCACCTGTGGGCAGCCACCCCCAGGCTGTGCACGTGTTAATGGGGACAGGATCCTGGGTGTTACGTGTACGTGACCACTGTGATGTGCAACTGTTCATATCTGTGCATGTGCCATGGTCACATTTCACAGTGGTGTTTGTGTATGTCATGTCACATACCCCGTGAGTCCCATGTGGGACGGTATGTTTGAGCCAGGGTGTCCCAGTGGCACAATAGTGATGGCCCTCCACAGTCTTTGTGCATGTAGTGTTTACAATGTCTCTGATTTCATGTGCACAATGGGAGACAGTCTCCACATCCACGTTGTGTGTGCATGGACTCTGATGTTGTGCGTGTGTGTCACAGACGTCCATGGCTCTCCTGCCATGGCAAGTGTGGCCACTACCTGTGGGGGTCATGTTTGTTTTGTTGTGGTGTACACATGATACTCCAGGTGATGCCAGTGTCCATGTGGCATTACAGGGTCCCTGGGAATGTGCCTGTCGTTGAGCTGTGGTGCCTGGGGCACATCTGTCCTCACATGTCACTGGGGGTGACTGTGACACAGCATCATGATATCCAATGGGCCAACCTGGGACAAATTGATGCCACCTGTAGGACCGTGTTGACAGATGTTGGCCATGTATGTACCATACATGTCGTTCCGGTACTGCACACTTCATGTAGTTGTGCCTCATGATGATGTATGTTGGGATCTTGAGTGTGTTCAATGCCGCATATGTGGGGTGACTGACGATCTTGCTTACTTCTCCTCTGCACTGCAGGGCTCCTGCTGTCCATCGGCCATTCCCAGACCTGGCAACGATGGTGGAACGGGACAGCATCCGACGGTACCGCTTCACCAGGCAGCTGATTGAGGATTTGGCAGTGCAGTTGTCCCCACATTTGCAGCCTGGCCGGCCGTATCCTACAGCGCTGACCCCCAAGGTGAAGGTGATGGCAGCCCTACACTTCTTTGCCACCGGTACCTTCCAACATACTGTGGCGTCTGCTGGTGGGATGTCACAGACCATGTTCAGCCGTGTGCTCCGCGATTTCTTGGCGGCAATGTTGCTCTTCCTGAACCGGTACATCTATTTCCCTAGACTGCGTACGACTCACTGACGTGAAGAGTGACTTTTATGCCCTGGGGAGGATGCCGCATGTCATTGGCTCCATTGATGGGACACATGTGGCTTTGGTACCACCACAGGCCCAGGAGCAGGCCTACAGGAACCGCAAGCACTACCACTCGGTCAATGCACTGGTGGTGTGTCTTGCAGACATGACCATCACACACGTGTGTGCCCGTTTCCCTGGTTCAGCACACGATGCCTTTGTGATGAGGAGTAGTCGCATCCCCAGGTTGATGGCACAGATGCAGAACCAGCGTGCCTGGCTTGTCGGTGTGTACTGACTTTGTGCCATTGTGTGTGATCTGATCTGTAGTATTCCGCCCACTTTTCCAAGTCAGCTGATGTGCACTTGTCTGTCCGTAGGTGACTCGGGATACCCCAACATGCCGTGGTTGCTGACACCCCTCAGGAACCCTGTGACACCTGCCCAGATGCGCTACAATGAGGCACATGGTCGGACCAGGAGAGTGATTGAGCGGACCTTTGGTCTCCTGAAGAGCCGCTTCCGCTGCCTGGACAAGACCGGAGGGTCCCTCCCATATGCCCCTGCGAAAGTGTGCAAGATTATCATCGTCTGCTGCATGCTCCACAACCTGGCAGTGCGGAAGGAGTTGCCTCTCATCCAGGATGACGATGACCAACATCCGCCACCTGTGGAGGATCCTGGCCTGGACCACGATGCCAGTGACGATGATGATGATGATGGTGATGGTGATGTCCGCACACAGCTCATCACCAACTTCTTTAGCTGAATGTGAGTATCCTGAGGTGTCATGTCAATGATGTGAGTTGGCATGATGTGTGGGTGGTGCTCTGGTGCTGTTGGAGTGTGTCCATGGGCTACTTGACTGGATGTGTGTTGCGATGTGTGGTGACAGGTGGGCTGTACTCCCCAACAGTGTTGACATGCTAACTTGGTTCTGGGTGGGTATCTTGTAACATGTATTGTGCATGAGTTTTGCTGTTCTGTCCTGTACTCCATTGCTTTTGACTGTGTGTCATTTCTGTCCTTCACAGGGTACTTTCAGATTCGTTTGGTCAACTGTGTCCACCGACAACGTGATTGCACATCCAGGCTGGTAGCTGTTGTGTCCCTACAGGTGATGTGCGCCACACCCATGGACTTCCTTCTGTCTACAGTTGTTGACTGTGTGCCCGCTACCAGGTGGGGTTACCTTGCATCTGTAGTGGTTACGGCATGTTGCTACTGTGTAATAAACCTGTGCTTCACTTAGTGATGTGCGTTGTCTGTGGTCACACATTTGACTGCCATTTGCTTACTGCACCTGTGGGCTACTTGACTACAACTGGGAATGGGTGTGGTGTCTGTGCATTGCACCGTCTTCCCTGGCAACATCAGTGTAGGCAATGAGTCAGATGGCCTAGGTGTGTATGTGTTGTGTAGCCCTGGTGGTGTGTCTCCCTCATATGTGTCACGTTGCCTGTACTCACATGCCTGTGTTGTCCTTGCTGTTGCAGTTCGCATACACAGTGTAATTTTGTTGTTCATCATCCCCATAACAGTACCCACGTTGGAATCACGACAGAGGCAAGTATGGTGTATTATTGTGTTTATTGTGATACATCTGTGATAATAGTGCATAGGATGGATTGTGCTGTACATGAATCTTGCAATCCCAAGTTCCTAGATGAATAGAAAGTCCAGGTAGACAGGATCCCCAGTATCGGGGCCACAGTTGTCTGACACATTGTTCCAACTTGTACTCCCCATGCAATGTGTGGGAGTAGTGTTGCCATCAACAGGGTGAACAGTCTGTGCACAAAGGCGAAAATCCAGAACAGGTTCAGGCTTCCTGGGAGTTGCGCTTGGCCATCAGCCTCTCACTTTCCCCTCCTCGGACGACCCCTCTTCTTGGGGGGGGGCCCTCAAGTGCAGGCTGCTGCGGTGCAGGGGACTCTCCGCCAGAGTCCTCCTCCCTCCCTGTGGCAGTTGCAGTTTGTTCGGTACCAGATGTTGTTGGCACACAGGGAGGTGTGGACTGGTTGCTGTTCATCTGGCGGAGGCATTGTAAAATGTCCCTGTGCACCGCCGTCATCTCATGTAGTACATCCCACTTGGACTCCACGCGGGTCATGTGGGAGTCCACACGTGACATGTGGGAGTCCACACGTGACATGTGTGACTCCACATGGGACATGTGGGAGTCCAAGCGGGCATGATGGGCAGCCTGCTGCTGTTTGATGTCTCTGAGGAGCCCCACTACCTGGCTGAGCTCTCCGGTGCTGGACTGGTACGCATCAGCTATGCGTACCAGTTGTGGGTCTTCATGCACACCAGCAACGTCTGCAAGCAGCGACCTCTGTCTCCCACCCCTCCCACCACCCCTGCTGACATGTGCAGTGTGTGCAGTTGCACGCACAGATAACCCTGGTCCACCTTGGGGGTTGGTGGTGGTGGTGGTGTCCATGGCCCCAGGTTGGTCCAGGGTCACTGCGCTGGTGTTGTTCCTTATTCTGTCCATGTCGGCAGGGATGGTATTCGTGGTGACAGTCGTTGGAGGGGTGGGTGCAGGGGGTGCAGCTGGTGGACCTGCTGGTGCTGCAGCTGGTGGTCCTGCTGGTGCAGCATGTTGACTTGCACCGGATGTGCCAGGTTGTTCTTCATCGTCCGAGGAGGACAGAGGCTGTACGACGCCAGTGAGCTCGGCATCCTCTTGAGCCTGGGACTGGGACTCCTCAGCGTCTGCTGCTGTGTCCCTATCATCACCTGTTTTTGGGAGACACAAACAATGTATGTCATGTTTCTGCAGGCATCAGTGGTTGACACACCTGACAGTTGTGACTGTGCCTCGGGGTGCGGGCCTGTACATTGTATTGTCCTAAGTCGTCACAGTCAGGGGTTGATATTGGTGTGGCACATTGTCCTGCATTATTTGGGCATTTCTATGTATTCTCTGGGGTGTGAACATGGTCTGCATTGATTGTGTTTGGTTGACAGCCAGACCTCCTTCCCACCCACCCACCCACCCAGTCAGTTATCCCACCATGGAACGTGCTTGCATTGCAGGGAGTGTAAGTTGTCTCTCAGGATGTCAGTCAGAGGTGTCCTGCTGTTTGTTGGTGCACAGTTGGCAGCAGGGCCTTGTGCTCCCCGCAGCAGTAGCCAGTGTCAGCCATCTTGTGAGTCCTTCTCCACTCCCTGTGATGTGAGCATGGTTCAGGGTGGTGTTGATGGGCCAGTTGTGAGGCTGAGCAATGTCTGTGACTACGACTCCCATCATGCTATTGCCTCCACCCCCTTCCCAGCATGCCCATGCTTCCTTCCTTTTGACTCTGCTTCCCTGTGGGGTGGGCTGGCTGTGCTGACAGGATGGCTGGGAGTGTTGTCCTGGCAGTTGTTTGGCTAAGAGTCCCAAGAGTGTCCCTGTGCTTCACACAACATAACCCAGGGTGGTGGTGCTTTGTGGGATCTTGTGTTAGGATGGAGGGCATTGCATTCTACCAGGTGGGTACTGTGGAGTTTGTGTTGGGGGGGGTGTGAGGGGAGGTGCTGGTGACTATGGTCAGTGCTGCAAGTCCCCCTTCCCACCCAGCCAGCCGGATATCCCACCATGGAACGTGCTTGCATTGCAGGGAGTGTAAGTTGTCTCTCAGGATGTCAGTCAGTGGTGTCCTGCTGTTTGTTGGTGCACAGTTGGCAGCAGGGCCTTGTGCTCCCCACAGCAGTAGCCAGTGTCAGCCATCTTGTGAGTCCTTCTCCACTCCCTGTGATGTGAGCATGGTTCAGGGTGGTGTTGATGGGCCAGTTGTGAGGCTGAGCAATGTCTGTGACTACGACTCCCATCATGCTATTGCCTCCACCCCCTTCCCAGCATGCCCATGCTTCCTTCCTTTTGACTCTGCTTCCCTGTGGGGTGGGCTGGCTGTGCTGACAGGATGGCTGGGAGTGTTGTCCTGGCAGTTGTTTGGCTAAGAGTCCCAAGAGTGTCCCTGTGCTTCACACAACATAACCCAGGGTGGTGGTGCTTTGTGGGATCTTGTGTTAGGATGGAGGGCATTGCATTCTACCAGGTGGGTACTGTGGAGTTTGTGTTGGGGGGGGGTGTGAGGGGAGGTGCTGGTGACTATGGTCAGTGCTGCAAGTCCCCCTTCCCACCCAGCCAGCCAGCCAGATATCCCACCATGGAACGTGCTTGCATTGCAGGGAGTGTAAGTTGTCTCTCAGGATGTCAGTCAGTGGTGTCCTGCTGTTTGTTGGTGCACAGTTGGCAGCAGAGCCTTGTGCTCCCCACAGCAGTAGCCAGTGTCAGCCATCTTGTGAGTCCTTCTCCACTCCCTGTGATGTGAGCATGGTTCAGGGTGGTGTTGATGGGACAGTTGTGGGGGGGCAATATGTGTGAGTGCGACTCCCATGATGCTATTGGCTACACTGACTTGGCCAGCATACACAGAATTCCTTCCTTTGAGTGGTCTTCACTGTGTGTTGGTGTTGTTGTGGTGGCTACATGTGTGGATGTGTGTGTTAGTTCTATTTGTGCCACTGCCTAGCTGTAGTTGTGGTTGTGTTTGTACATGTGTTGGCACAGTTGGATGTGACTTTTTTGATGGCATGTGTTGTGTTTATCTGACTGACATACACATTTTGGGATGATTCTGTTCTAGTTGCTGTGTAATTGCTATGAGTGCATGGTTTGACTCTCCCTTGACAGTGATGTGTGTGTTTTGTGGCAGTTTATTGTGTACATTTGTTGTGTACTCACCAGGCTCTGGGATGTCCTCTAGTCCATATACGCTCACTGGCGGAAGGATGGCCCGCACCTTCTCCTCCCAGGGCCTGAGGTATACTGGCTTGGCAGGAGGGCCACTGCCGGTGTATTGGCTCAGGTGGTAGTCTTTCTTGAGCAGCTCCCTGACCCTCCTGCGCACGTCATACCACCTGTTCTGGATGTCGGTCTTTGTGCGCCGACATGGTGATTGGGCGTTCACCCTGTTGATGATCCTCTCCCACATCTTGGTTTTCTGCGACATGGGGGTCTGTTGGACCAGAGTGCCAAACAGCTGTGGCTCCACCCTGAGGATCTCGTCTACCATGACTTCCAATTCACTATCTAGGAACTTGGGATTCTTCTTGGGGGGCATGGTGATGGGTGGTGATAGTGGGTGCTGTGTGTGTTGGTGTGCAGGTGAGGGTGTGTGGGTGTGTGTTGTGCTGGGTGTATGTGAGGTAGGTATTTGTTGGTGTGCTGCTGGTGTGTGGCTTGTGTGAGGGATGAGCTGTGGGTGTGTGGTTGCTTTCTCTTGGGTGCTGGCAGTGGAATGGCATTTGCAAAGGCTCATGGTAGTGATTTGTGTCCTTTATATAGGTGGAGTTGTTGGTGTGTCTTTGTTCTCTGTCCCCACCCCCCCCAGTATTTATTGGCTTGGTAATTGCTTGTTTGGCCTTTTTTGGTTGATTTTTCCTTTGTGCTGTTTGTGTATGTTGGAAACGTTCTTGTGACCGAGTCGGACCCTGCATTGGTCTCGTACGGTGTTTTCCGCTTCGTTCACGCTGTGTTTGTGCAGTTTTGTATGCTGCGTACGCGTCGGTCGCGGTGTATTGTGTTGCTTCGGCTCGGTTTTGTATGCGTGTCGGTCGTACGGCTTGTCCTCCGTCCGACTCGGTCGTGTTTTTCGCGCCTTGCATCGTACTTTGCAGGTTGGAGTTGGCGGGTACGATTCGGTCGGATTTGTTCCGGGTGCGTGTCGGTCGGTTGGATTCGCGTGTTTTTCCGGCCGGATTGCTATTTTCCGAGCGGGTCGGTCGGTCGGCTTGGTTTCCTGACGTGTCGGTCGGATTTATCGCGGCTTGCATCGTACTTGGCGTGT
The DNA here is from genome assembly GCA_963921515.1 of Calotriton arnoldi. Lineage (NCBI taxonomy): Eukaryota > Metazoa > Chordata > Amphibia > Caudata > Salamandridae > Calotriton > Calotriton arnoldi. The sequence goes on along the minus strand of CAWUFW010028917.1, from coordinate 1,625 downwards.
CGGGCGCCACTGGTACGTGTCGGTCGGTATTTTTTCCGGATCCGAGTCGGTCGGTGCTTTTTCCGGCCCGAATCGGAATCGACCTCTATGTCATCCTGTGTGTCTAAAACAGTTCATTAATTTTCATGACATGAAATGACTTTGATTTTTGAACAACTTATCGATCATTTTCTGTCACATGTAAATATTACTGCTTATTTCATTCCAATTGCATTTATTTTCGAACTTTATGCCTGAAATGATAAGCATTTGCTTCAAATGTACAGTACCATTTTGCATTTTTTACTATGTTTTTTAATGCTTTTAAGAAATGTTTTTAAATGTGCGGTACTCCATTTAATGTTTAGCTTTTTAAATGTTTAGCATTTTAGTATTATCGTACACACGTAAAGTGGAGTGGGTGTTGTATTCCTCTTAGGGTGTCCATAACGGGCTTTCTAGTATCATGTCCTTATATAGGCACAATTCGCCCTGCCCTTATATAGGCATAAAATCCCAGCCCTTATTTAGGCATTAAACCGTGCACTCCAAATCCAGGCATGGTCTCTGACATCCGTCCACCCTAACGTCACAACGAGTTCATGAAGAACAGACCCCTTAGGCTGCGGGAGTTTCCCTAGCCCAGGACTATTGATTTCTTCAAGGACTCATATATTGTCATGAACCATTATTCCTTAGGGGTTCATTCATGATGTCTTCCGCTGTCCGATCCACGTCAATGCTAACATTCTGAGGTACCTCTCAGGTATAAATATACCTTCCCTAGCCCTTGTAAACTAGAGGAGACCTCGACTTCAGAGGAGCCCGTTTCCCGGCCTGACGCACTGAGAAGACGCTGTCATCCCTGCACGCAGAGAGTCCAGCTTCCAGTGATCTGACTTCCCTTGCGGGGTGTTGGAGTTCGAGTCTGGCAAAGAGATTCCTACCTCTCTCATTCTTCAGGTATGGAGTTGATAAGAACCTAGAGGGACTCTTGGCATACTAGGCATACTAGGCTTAACATACTCTTAGTATACCATAGTAAGGAATACTTCACCTACTTCATACCTCTCCCTACACCTAGGTTAGGTTAGGTACATTGGGGTAGAACTAGATTAGAAACGCATCGTATGAGTACTCGCATTTTTAGTCTGTGTTATTTATGTAAAGGCATAATGTACTAAAAGATAATGCTATCGCAGTATTATTTATTTCTACTGCTCCACACTGTACATTATTTATCTCGCATACTGTCTTGTGATCGTAACAGCACATTTTACTTACACCAGAAAACAAGACTGTTCAATAAATCTTTTATTGAAACGCCCGTCCTGTTCTTTCTGTGTAACTTGGAGAAAACTAAGCATGCACGATTGAGCTGAGTGAAATAGTTATCTATTGTTTCCACGACTCTGGGACACGTTCTGATTCTAAGGGAAACAAAGTGGTCATGTCCTTGCGGCTGCCAGAAACTACTCCCTTCTTGTTTGTCAAGGAGTTTCTAGTGGCCTCTGAGCTAGCTGGCACAAGTAATTAAGCTATAATATACTCGATAGGGACATACTGACCTTAGTCCTATGTCAAACCTATAGGATATATGTATTCCAATGCGCAGAGCCTATTAGGGAAATAGGAGCTACACTACA
>CAWUFW010028916.1:0-20207 GCA_963921515.1 Calotriton arnoldi | reverse complement strand
GGGGCCGATTCCGATCTCGGTCGGAGGCGCACCCAATACTATTCGGTCGGGAAAAAAGCCATGCGAAAGCCAGTTTCCCGACCGATCCGTACAGCACACCGAACGAGCAAGTACGATGCGCACAACAGCAAAAATTCCGGCCGAGCCGTACTCACCCAAACCAGGTCCTGTTCTCCGACCGAGGCGAATCCGGAAACGCCGAATCGAGTCGCACGGAAGGGAAAATGCAGCCCCGTCCGGCCGGACAAGTACGATGCGCTTTCCGTACGCGCCGAACCCGTCGCTACGCACGGCACGTCAAAGCATCCGGGAGAGGCGCACATAAGCTCCGAATCGCGCCACAACACGATCCACGGCTACGAGACGAACACAGCACAGACGAGGACGACGCGAAGCGACGAGGACGAAGCGAAGCGACGAGGACGAAGCCAAGCGACGAGGACGACGCGAAGCAACGAGAAGGACGAACGACACGAACCAACCATGAATCCCTTCGTCCCGATCATACCAATATTCTACATCTACTACCGGAACAGGCACGGACGCGTACGGCGCAGAAGGTAAGTCAGACACCAACCACAAAACACATACAACACGTACACGACACATCACACACATACACGGGGAATCTGAATATACTTGCAACAGCAGCACCATAGGGGCGGGATGCCCATCACCAATGCCACATATGCACACAGGGGCCTGAATGCGCGCCACCACCCCAACCCAGGGGGCTGGATGCCAACCACCACAACCACCCTTAGCCAGGGGGTGCCAAATGCCCACCACCACTACCACCCTTAGCCAGGGGGCAGGATGCCCACCACTACTACCACCCTCACCCAGGGGGCAGGATGCCCACCACTACTACCACCCTTAGCCAGGGGGCTGGATGCCTACCACTACTACCACCCTTAGCCAGGGGGCTGGATGCCTACCACTACTACCACCCTTAGCCAGGGGGCAGGATGCCTACCACTACTACCACCCTTAGCCAGGGGGCTGGATGCCTACCACTACTACCACCCTTAGCCAGGGGGCTGGATGCCTACCACTACTACCACCCTTAGCCAGGGGGCTGGATGCCTACCACTACTACCACCCTTAGCCAGGGGGCAGGATGCCTACCACTACTACCACCCTCACCCAGGGGGCAGGATGCCCACCACTACTACCACCCTCACCCAGGGGGGCAGGATGCCCACCACTACTACCACCCTTAGCCAGGGGGCAGGATGCCCACCACTACTACCACCCTTAGCCAGGGGGCAGGATGCCCACCACTACTACCACCCTCACCCAGGGGGGCAGGATGCCCACCACTACTACCACCCTCACCCAGGGGGCAGGATGCCCACCACTACTACCACCCTCACCCAGGGGGCAGGATGCCCACCACTACTACCACCCTTAGCCAGGGGGCAGGATGCCCACCACTACTACCACCCTCACCCAGGGGGGCAGGATGCCCACCACTACTACCACCCTCACCCAGGGGGGCAGGATGCCCACCACTACTACCACCCTTAGCCAGGGGGCAGGATGCCCACCACTACTACCACCCTCACCCAGGGGGGCAGGATGCCCACCACTACTACCACCCTTAGCCAGGGGGCTGGATGCCTACCACTACTACCACCCTTAGCCAGGGGGCAGGATGCCCACCACTACTACCACCCTCACCCAGGGGGGCAGGATGCCCACCACTACTACCACCCTTAGCCAGGGGGCAGGATGCCCACCACTACTACCACCCTTAGCCAGGGGGCTGGATGCCTACCACTACTACCACCCTTAGCCAGGGGGCAGGATGCCTACCACTACTACCACCCTTAGCCAGGGGGCTGGATGCCTACCACTACTACCACCCTTAGCCAGGGGGCTGGATGCCTACCACTACTACCACCCTTAGCCAGGGGGCTGGATGCCTACCACTACTACCACCCTTAGCCAGGGGGCAGGATGCCTACCACTACTACCACCCTCACCCAGGGGGCAGGATGCCCACCACTACTACCACCCTTAGCCAGGGGGCAGGAAGCCTACCACTACTACCACCCTTAGCCAGGGGGCTGGATGCCTACCACTACTACCACCCTTAGCCAGGGGGCAGGATGCCTACCACTACTACCACCCCCACTCATAGGATGGACAATGCATGACACAACAAGCACACCACAACCTAGGGAATGCAAGATTAAGACATCCCCCACCACCATGACAAGCGTGTGAGCAGGCTGTGTCAAATGCCTACAACACCGAACATGACATTGAACATACAATGTGACCCCCTAGCACATGTGCCACACATATATGTGTGTGGCACCCACAATGCAAGCAGCCCATGACCATTGTGGCAATGGGGCCTAAACCCCCATCATCACAGTGACCAAAAGGCAAGTGTGGGGTCCATAGCTGAAGCACATTTTGACCATTGTGGCAATGGGGTCTAAACCCCCATCATCACAGTGACCAAAAGGCAAGTGTGGGGTCCATAGCTGAAGCACATTTTGACCATTGTGGCAATGGGGTCTAAACCCCCATCATCACAGTGACCAAAAGGTAAGTGTGGGGTCCATAGCTGAAGCACATTTTGACCATTGTGGCAATGGGGTCTAAACCCCCATCATCACAGTGACCAAAAGGTAAGTGTGGGGTCCATAGCTGAAGCACATTTTGACCATTGTGGCAATGGGGTCTACACCCTCATCATCACAGTGACCAAAAGGTAATTGTTAACAAAGAAAGAGCTGCAACTGCCAAACTGCATGGATCATTCCTGGTCACAGAACCAAAAACTCATCTGTGGCAAAGTAGTGTATGTGTCCCATTGCAACATAAATTGGGGGAGCCAAATACTGCAGTGCAAATGAAACATTCCTTTGGCCATGTGCAGACAAACAACACCCATGGGGGCTGAGACCGTCAACAGTCATCAATGACACAATGACAGAAGTGACCATCAGAATGCAGAACCACATATTTGCACCAATGGGCACACAAATGCAGATACCCTGTGGAGACAGCAGATGTGAGGTGAACAGATACCATACCATGGCAGCAATGGGACACACAAACCATGATCACTGTGCTGACCGATGACCTAGGAGTCCCAGGGACAGCAGGGGAAACACACCAAACAACATACAGCCAATGGCACACCCAAGATATGCCAATGCAGTGGTGCAGATGCACAAACACAAACAGGCAGACCAACACTGTCATCATACACAGCAGGTGAGGGGTGGGGGTGCCAGTGTCCCCAGGCAACAACACAACACATGAGGAGAGCTGAATACCAATCATACAGATGTGCATACACTGCCACACTAAGCTAACTCATGGATCCAAATCCCCTATGTGGGCAAGCAGGCATTGACAGGTGAGAGGGAGCACAAAACACACATGTCACACAGGCACGTAGGAACAACAACTGACACAGCAAGTCACAGACACACCACAGCACCACCCCCAGGGCCCCCACAATGTGGTGACCCTGGGCTGAAGAAAAATACCACTGTGATGACAAAGCTAAATGTCGTTCACACTGTGAACCACAGTCAGGTGTCCTGAGCAACTAACTACCATCACACCTACACAAGCACAAATCAATCAGCATGGCCAGTAAGCCAAGGCCAACATGGAGGCAGGGGACTAGCCGGGCAACAACTCTCATCTGCACACACTCAACACCACACCCCTCGACCTCCAACAATGTGCAGCAGTGAAGTACACATGCACTGGTGACATTGCACATGCACCCATGACTATTCCAGGGTGGTGGGTGGGAACCAAGGTGTAGAAACACATCACACATGGACACTCAACAAGACTCCTGAATGTCTGACACACTGCACACTACTCTGTACATGGACATGACGGCAATACCACACCGACCAATGGGATCCCAGCCACAGTCACACACCAATGAAGAAGCCAAGGTCACCCACAAAGAACACACATAGACAACAACCAACATTGCAGCCCGGACCCTAAGGAGTGCCAGCAGTCACACACACAACGTGTCACAATCACTGAAAGATAACACAAACTGGAAATCACATGACAGGGGCAAACAACAAGTGCCAAAGGGAAACCTGACTGTGACCCATCTGCGTCAGCACACAAACTCTGCCCTGACAGCAAACACACCTATGGGTGACACCCTGATGACCAGTAATGTGCCATGCACCCACATCACAGAGAACACAGGGAGAAGACTTTGGGGGAACATAGCTCAAGTCAGCAAGCATCACAAACAGGTACAACACTAGGGATCACAGCATGCGCAGATGAATGGAAGTGAACACACAGACATGCACATACAACACACACCTTGGGCGCAGGCAATGTCACACGTGTACACACTGCCATGAGGGGACTCCACTCCTGTGTGAGGAAAGCTGTGCCATATGTTGCCTCAGTAGGGCCCCATCATGTCAGCTGAGCACTTGGTCACACAATCAACAATTAGCACCAAATGAGGGCTCCCATCACATCAGCCTGGTCATGGATGTGCCAACGGAATCATCAGCACAGATCCAACACACTTGTATAGCAATGTTGCACTGACTACACGGATGAGTCCCTCCCCATTGATGCCCAAACCTGCATGTCCACTGGAGATGGCAACACGGTCAGGGAAGTAGACAAATGCAACGATGGCAGGCACAACAGATGTGCAGGGGTGGAAGCCACAGATATGAAATTGCCAATGTAAGTAGGAAACCCATTGCCAAATACTGAACACATGACACCCTCAGATGCTGCTATTGATGACATGGATACACCACATGATAGGACACATTCCCCCTGGACCACATGGGTTCCTGCACAGTAACACTTCATAATCATGAGACCAGATATCACCATCACTGCAGCAAGGGCATGGTTAGCTGCACCAACAACATGTACATCTGAAGCATGAGCACTAGAGAAAAGAAAGTTGCTTTATTCAGCATATGTGTTGAGGCCAAACGAAGTCCTGAAAAAGAGCAAAGGCCAATGGCCAGTCCATTGTCAAAGTTCAAACAGGGTGACACTGGCAGATGTCACCCTACGCATGCCTGCACAATACCAGGGACAATCCACTAGGAGGGGCAACCGGGGGCAGGCCAGGCACCGCAGGGACAGGATCAGGGCTCACCAGGGGAGTCAGGGAAGGGGTGGTGGGTGCAGGAGAGCCACTGACAACTGCAGTGGAGGTGTCTGACATGGTGTGTGCCGGCACAACTGGGGGCATGACACAGATGTCGTGGGTGCCGGCACAACTGCAGTGGACCCTGCAGATGGGGTGGACAGGTCCGCCACTGCAGTGCCCAAGTCAGACAGGGCGGTAGTGGACTCCACTGCAGTGCCTACCTCCAGGGGAGGAGAATGGGGAACAGGCAAGGTGGGTTGGACAGAGGGGGGACACCCTCACCACATCAGTGGCACAGACAAGCGCAGCGGGGGTGTGGTGCTGGGAGAGCAAGTGGCAGGGGGAGAAGGCCGGAGCATCTTGGGGATGGTATATCTGTGGGTGGGGGAACCTGGGGCAGGGTGTGGTGGGGGCACCTGTGCAGTGGGGGCCTGAGGGATGGAGGACGGAGACCTTGTGCCTGAGCTGCAGGGTGGTGGCGGGGTCTTGCTCTTAGCACTCCGGGGGACTTGCGGGTGGGGGCCTCAGTCCGTCTGCGCCTGGGGGAGGGTGTCCGGGGGCGAGGGGCACTCTGCTCCGTGTGGGTGGGCTTCCTCTTCCCCCGGGATGCTGGAGCAGCTTCATCGGTGGGGAAGAGGCCGAGGTCACAGAGGAAGAGCTGCTGTGACTTTGGGGTTGCAGGTGAGGCAAGGGAGGGTGCTTTGGAGGGAGAGGGAACTGAGGACTGCGCAGTGCATGTGGATGCGTGTGTGTGTTCCAGGGCCCCATCCCCTGTGAGTCTGGCTTCAGTCCCCTGAATGTGCGTGCGTGTGCGTTTTGTCATTGGCGTGTGTGTCAGTGTGCTGGATGTGTGTGTGCTGGTGTGTGCCTGTGCCAGTGTGTGTGTGCCTGGGATGGGTAAGGTGCTGGGGAGTGTGGATGGAGCAGAGGCAGGAGGGGTGAGGGACCGTTTGAGGAGGGACACTGCTGCCGTCAGGGAGGAGTCCATGGACCTATTGCCCCTCTGTAGGTCAGACATGCCCGATGAGATGCCCTCCATGAACGACACCAGCTGAGTCAACAGCGCGGTGTGCGCATGGAGGACACTCAGCATGGCTGTCTGCCCTACATGGAGCTGGCGAAGGAGGTACACAGACTCCTCACTCAGGGCAGCAGGGGACACAGGGGCAGGGGTGCGGTGCCTGGCCCAAAGGAGACACGCTCCCGGACATGGGAGCCTCCACGGACCTGGGGAATGGGAGCCGATGGGAGGGCGGTGGTGGTGCTGGTGGTGGCGGGGACAGCAACACTAGCTGGGGTGTGGTGGCTGCTGACACCCGCCTCCACAAGGGAGTCATCCTCCGAGTTGCTCTGGTCCTCAGCTGAGGTGGATGCTGCTGAGGACTCCTCGGTGTGGCTCCCCTCGCCCTCCGTGCCACTGGGTCCCTCCGACCACTCCTCGGCTGCTGACCCAGTCTGGCTCTCCGGCTCCTCCTGGTCCGTGGAGCTGTCCCCTTCCGTGGCCGTGGATGTATCTGCAAACAATGGGGAAACAGACAGACATCAGTCACCTGCACCAAACGCACACACCACTGTGAGCACAGCACATTACAGAGCAAGCCCTGGCATCATTAGTTGTACATTGCTAAAAGTGCCCTAATTGAACAGGAGAAGTCAATTGTCAGTCTGATGCCAAGCATGGCACTCACATCCCACATGGCCTTGCACCCATCTGTCTGGTGTCTGTTGGATTGCAACACCCCAGTGTTGACACATGCACCAAGTACACAGTAGTTGGACAGTGCAGAGGACACGGTGTGGACACATCACAGCTCTTGCCACTGAGTCAGTACAGGTTTACGGATGTAAGGGATGCCCAGAGTCAAATAGGAAATGCATGTGATGCATACCAGCGACAGACACCATGATGCACCCATGTCCTGATAGCCAGCGCCACTATGGTGTGCATGTAGCACATGTCACTCCCCTGCAGGATCACCAATCAGTAGACACATGCCATGGCGGAGGCATGACTGCAAAGTCATACATCACTGTCTCAGTGATGTATGACTTTGCAGCCAGACAACAACACTCTGCACTGTGTCACAATAGTAGGTCATGGGGAATGCAAGTCCTGGAGCTGCACAAGTGCACATGTACATCCCCCCACAACACATCCTCTTAACCCTCATCTGTCCAGGTCATACCTATTGGACATATGGGAGACCTGTGACACTACCCTCTGAACCTGAGCCCCTCACACTCTGCTGTGCATGGGGAACAGCTGCCTGAACTTCACATTTACATGCCCCAGTCTGCATGGGCAGCTGATCAGACACCTATGTGTCACACAAGTATCGTCTCCTATGGTCACATCTCCAGTGGCATGCTGAGCCCCTACCAAGAAACTCCACAGCAGTCCTGGCGACTAATCCACAGCACACTGACACAGAGGCAGACACCTGAGGGGTCAAATCACTGTGCACAATGTGTCCTCTGATACACGGGAGTGGGAGTACAGAGTGTATTGTATGGCCTGGAGTAGGCATGACTGTCCAGCCCCACATGAATGAGGGATGAGCCCTGGACTGTAGGCAGCTGGCTAAGTATGTGTGACACACGTCATATACATACTCCTGGGGCCCAAACATTGTTCCCACCCGCAGCATGGGTGTGTGCCAGGTACCCCAGCCACATGTGGTGGATCAGCTCAGCAATTGGACCACAGATCAAAGTAACACGCTGAATACATGTCAGAATACAGGCATTGTGTAAGCAATGGACCCACCCATGATGCCCACCACAGAGTCAGGGAAACAGATGCTGTCTCCCACCTTGAGTCAAGCAAACTGCAAGGACACAGTCCTAAGTGACAGAATTCCCTGCATGTAAGGGCCACACCTGGGTATCAGATGAGGAGTGGGCAGTGCACAATAGAGGGACATGGCTCCTGGACAACATGACTGCTGTACTGTGGCAGTTCAACCTGGCCCGAGGAGGGCACATAACATGTTAGACAGAGTACACAGTGCAGTCTTTGACTCACCCCTCCTTGCTGCTCTCTGGCCTTCAGCTGCCCATCCAGGTCTGGAAAGACCACCGCCAGGATCCTGAGCATGTGGGGGTCAGGGTCCGTGTTCCGCCCCTCCTGCGAGGAGGCGACAGCTTCAGCTGGACCCGTGCAATCCTCCGGGTCCAGCCCCGAAGGTCCTGCCACCTCTTTTGGCAGTTGCGGATCCGGCGCTTGTAGACCCCCACGGACCGGACAGCCCGGACGATGTCCTTCCAGATCTCATGCTTCCGATGGGCAGAAGCCTGTCAGGATGACAAAGTGATAAGGCCATTACTACACATGCAACATATCCGTGCATGACACAGTTGCATATACATGTCGCAATCACAGGGGCACATGGTGTACCCAGGCAGTGCACGGCTGCCCATGGACAGTTTTCCAGAAGTCACTACATGGTATCATAGCATGGGGAGTAAAACCCTGTTCAGAAGCACTGTCACTGCACCATACCTGTCCAGTGCAAGTCACTACACACTATGGGGGTGACAACTACTCAGTGAGCCTGCTAGCCAGTGGTGTGCTGACTCTCAGCCTTGCTAGTCAGACAAAATGCACATTCAGAAAGGCAGTGCACAGAACACTCACCTGCTCCCCTGGTGTCCCATACAGCTTGCTGTACTGTGGAAGTAGGCTGTCCAGCAGGGCCTGGTTCTCTTCAAGGCTGAAGGCTGGGGCTCTCTCCACAGTACGTGCCATTGCAGGGTCCAGAGGGGCAGAGACAGCAGCAGTGCAGTGGCAGATGTCGTCCTGGAGCATGTAGTGCAGGCAAGTGGGCTCTCAGGGGAACATGCAGCAATATATATGTGCTGGAGAGGCAGATACTGTCCCTTGTGTCCAAAGTGATAGGTCCAAGTCGTTTGCATCTTCTGAATCTGGCCAATCCATGGAATAGCAGCACCAAAACACGCCCACAGCATCCTTCAAAATTTCAACTTCATGACATACATGATTTTGCAACATTGTTGTGGGTGACCAACTGATTTTCCAGCAACCGACTCGTTCGAATATTCGAAAACGCGTCCGTTGCCAGGCAAGCCCATTGTCAATGGGTGCGCACCGATCGGTCCATTGAGGTACAACGCGCACAGGGGTACAACGCGTACCCGCACACATTGAATGCAATGGGCCGGCCGGAGGCACCGATCGGTCCATTGCAGTACAACGCGCACAGGGGTACAACGCGTACCCGCACACATTGAATGCAATGGGCCGGCCGGAGGCACCGATCGGTCCATTGCTGTTCAACGCGCACAGGGGTACAACGCGTACCCGCACACATTGAATGCAATGGGCCGGCCGGAGGCACCGATCGGTCCATTGCAGTACAACGCGCACAGGGGTACAACGCGTACCCGCACACATTGAATGCAATGGGCCGGCCGGAGGCACCGATCGGTCCATTGCAGTACAACGCGCACAGGGGTACAACGCGTACCCGCACACATTGAAAGCAATGGGCCGGCCGGAGGCACCGATCGGTCCATTGCTGTTCAACGCGCACAGGGGTACAACGCGTACCCGCACACATTGAATGCAATGGGCCGGCCGGAGGCACCGATCGGTCCATTGCAGTACAACGCGCACAGGGGTACAACGCGTACCCGCACACATTGAATGCAATGGGCCGGCCGGAGGCACCGATCGGTCCATTGCAGTACAACGCGCACAGGGGTACAACGCGTACCCGCACATTGAAAGCAATGGGCCGGCCGGAGGCACCGATCGGTCCATTGCAGTACAACGCGCACAGGGGTACAACGCGTACCGCGACACATTGAATGCAATGGGCCGGCCGGAGGCACCGATCGGTCCATTGCTGTTCAACGCGCACAGGGGTACAACGCGTACTCGCACACATTGAATGCAATGGGCCGGCCGGAGGCACCGATCGGTCCATTGCAGTACAACGCGCACAGGGGTACAACGCGTACCCGCACACATTGAATGCAATGGGCCGGCCGGAGGCACCGATCGGTCCATTGCAGTACAACGCGCACAGGGGTACAACGCGTACCGCGCACATTGAAAGCAATGGGCCGGCCGGAGGCACCGATCGGTCCATTGCTGTTCAACGCGCACAGGGGTACAACGCGTACCCGCACACATTGAATGCAATGGGCCGGCCGGAGGCACCGATCGGTCCATTGCAGTACAACGCGCACAGGGGTACAACGCGTACCCGCACACATTGAATGCAATGGGCCGGCCGGAGGCACCGATCGGTCCATTGCAGTACAACGCGCACAGGGGTACAACGCGTACCCGCACACATTGAAAGCAATGGGCCGGCCGGAGGCACCGATCGGTCCATTGCTGTTCAACGCGCACAGGGGTACAACGCGTACCGCACACATTGAATGCAATGGGCCGGCCGGAGGCACCGATCGGTCCATTGCAGTACAACGCGCACAGGGGTACAACGCGTACCCGCACACATTGAATGCAATGGGCCGGCCGGAGGCACCGATCGGTCCATTGCTGTTCAACGCGCACAGGGGTACAACGCGTACCCGCACACATTGAATGCAATGGGCCGGCCGGAGGCACCGATCGGTCCATTGCAGTACAACGCGCACAGGGGTACAACGCGTACCCGCACACATTGAATGCAATGGGCCGGCCGGAGGCACCGATCGGTCCATTGCAGTACAACGCGCACAGGGGTACAACGCGTACCCGCACACATTGAAAGCAATGGGCCGGCCGGAGGCACCGATCGGTCCATTGCTGTTCAACGCATCACTGTACATGTGACTGGCATATGTCAGCATGCCTGTCTCAGATGGACATATGCCAGCCACAGATAGCTCCCAGGGAGTGAGGGGCACACCTACATCACGACAGCCTGTCCAAACCTTATCATAAGGCATGTAAGGCTGCATTTCCTATTGTGTGTATGTTGGTGTACATTTTGTCCTGTGGGTGTCACCTGTGGGCAGCCACCCCCAGGCTGTGCACGTGTTAATGGGGACAGGATCCTGGGTGTTACGTGTACGTGACCACTGTGATGTGCAACTGTTCATATCTGTGCATGTGCCATGGTCACATTTCACAGTGGTGTTTGTGTATGTCATGTCACATACCCCGTGAGTCCCATGTGGGACGGTATGTTTGAGCCAGGGTGTCCCAGTGGCACAATAGTGATGGCCCTCCACAGTCTTTGTGCATGTAGTGTTTACAATGTCTCTGATTTCATGTGCACAATGGGAGACAGTCTCCACATCCACGTTGTGTGTGCATGGACTCTGATGTTGTGCGTGTGTGTCACAGACGTCCATGGCTCTCCTGCCATGGCAAGTGTGGCCACTACCTGTGGGGGTCATGTTTGTTTTGTTGTGGTGTACACATGATACTCCAGGTGATGCCAGTGTCCATGTGGCATTACAGGGTCCCTGGGAATGTGCCTGTCGTTGAGCTGTGGTGCCTGGGGCACATCTGTCCTCACATGTCACTGGGGGGTGACTGTGACACAGCATCATGATATCCAATGGGCCAACCTGGGACAAATTGATGCCACCTGTAGGACCGTGTTGACAGATGTTGGCCATGTATGTACCATACATGTCGTTCCGGTACTGCACACTTCATGTAGTTGTGCCTCATGATGATGTATGTTGGGATCTTGAGTGTGTTCAATGCCGCATATGTGGGGTGACTGACGATCTTGCTTACTTCTCCTCTGCACTGCAGGGCTCCTGCTGTCCATCGGCCATTCCCAGACCTGGCAACGATGGTGGAACGGGACAGCATCCGACGGTACCGCTTCACCAGGCAGCTGATTGAGGATTTGGCAGTGCAGTTGTCCCCACATTTGCAGCCTGGCCGGCCGTATCCTACAGCGCTGACCCCCAAGGTGAAGGTGATGGCAGCCCTACACTTCTTTGCCACCGGTACCTTCCAACATACTGTGGCGTCTGCTGGTGGGATGTCACAGACCATGTTCAGCCGTGTGCTCCGCGATGTTTTGGCGGCAATGTTGCTCTTCCTGAACCGGTACATCTATTTCCCTAGACTGCGACGACTCACTGACGTGAAGAGTGACTTTTATGCCCTGGGGAGGATGCCGCATGTCATTGGCTCCATTGATGGGACACATGTGGCTTTGGTACCACCACAGGCCCAGGAGCAGGCCTACAGGAACCGCAAGCACTACCACTCGGTCAATGCACTGGTGGTGTGTCTTGCAGACATGACCATCACACACGTGTGTGCCCGTTTCCCTGGTTCAGCACACGATGCCTTTGTGATGAGGAGTAGTCGCATCCCCAGGTTGATGGCACAGATGCAGAACCAGCGTGCCTGGCTTGTCGGTGTGTACTGACTTTGTGCCATTGTGTGTGATCTGATCTGTAGTATTCCGCCCACTTTTCCAAGTCAGCTGATGTGCACTTGTCTGTCCGTAGGTGACTCGGGATACCCCAACATGCCGTGGTTGCTGACACCCCTCAGGAACCCTGTGACACCTGCCCAGATGCGCTACAATGAGGCACATGGTCGGACCAGGAGAGTGATTGAGCGGACCTTTGGTCTCCTGAAGAGCCGCTTCCGCTGCCTGGACAAGACCGGAGGGTCCCTCCCATATGCCCCTGCGAATGTGTGCAAGATTATCATCGTCTGCTGCATGCTCCACAACCTGGCAGTGCGGAAGGAGTTGCCTCTCATCCAGGATGACGATGACCAACATCCGCCACCTGTGGAGGATCCTGGCCTGGAACACGATGCCAGTGACGATGATGATGATGATGGTGATGGTGATGTCCGCACACAGCTCATCACCAACTTCTTTAGCTGAATGTGAGTATCCTGAGGTGTCATGTCAATGATGTGAGTTGGCATGATGTGTGGGTGGTGCTCTGGTGCTGTTGGAGTGTGTCCATGGGCTACTTGACTGGATGTGTGTTGCGATGTGTGCTTACAGGTGGGCTGTACTCCCCAACAGTGTTGACATGCTAACTTGGTTCTGGGTGGGTATCTTGTAACATGTATTGTGCATGAGTTTTGCTGTTCTGTCCTGTACTCCATTGCTTTTGACTGTGTGTCATTTCTGTCCTTCACAGGGTACTTTCAGATTCGTTTGGTCAACTGTGTCCACCGACAACGTGATTGCACATCCAGGCTGGTAGCTGTTGTGTCCCTACAGGTGATGTGCGCCACACCCATGGACTTCCTTCTGTCTACAGTTGTTGACTGTGTGCCCGCTACCAGGTGGGGTTACCTTGCATCTGTAGTGGTTACGGCATGTTGCTACTGTGTAATAAACCTGTGCTTCACTTAGTGATGTGCGTTGTCTGTGGTCACACATTTGACTGCCATTTGCTTACTGCACCTGTGGGCTACTTGACTACAACTGGGAATGGGTGTGGTGTCTGTGCATTGCACCGTCTTCCCTGGCAACATCAGTGTAGGCAATGAGTCAGATGGCCTAGGTGTGTATGTGTTGTGTAGCCCTGGTGGTGTGTCTCCCTCATATGTGTCACGTTGCCTGTACTCACATGCCTGTGTTGTCCTTGCTGTTGCAGTTCGCATACACAGTGTAATTTTGTTGTTCATCATCCCCATAACAGCACCCACGTTGGAATCACGACAGAGGCAAGTATGGTGTATTATTGTGTTTATTGTGATACATCTGTGATAATAGTGCATAGGATGGATTGTGCTGTACATGAATCTTGCAATCCCAAGTTCCTAGATGAATAGAAAGTCCAGGTAGACAGGATCCCCAGTATCGGGGCCACAGTTGTCTGACACATTGTTCCAACTTGTACTCCCCATGCAATGTGTGGGAGTAGTGTTGCCATCAACAGGGTGAACAGTCTGTGCACAAAGGCGAAAATCCAGAACAGGTTCAGGCTTCCTGGGAGTTGCGCTTGGCCATCAGCCTCTCACTTTCCCCTCCTCGGACGACCCCTCTTCTTGGGGGGCCCTCAAGTGCAGGCTGCTGCGGTGCAGGGGACTCTCCGCCAGAGTCCTCCTCCCTCCCTGTGGCAGTTGCAGTTTGTTCGGTACCAGATGTTGTTGGCACACAGGGAGGTGTGGACTGGTTGCTGTTCATCTGGCGGAGGCATTGTAAAATGTCCCTGTGCACCGCCGTCATCTCATGTAGTACATCCCACTTGGACTCCACGCGGGTCATGTGGGAGTCCACACGTGACATGTGGGAGTCCACACGTGACATGTGTGACTCCACATGGGACATGTGGGAGTCCAAGCGGGCATGATGGGCAGCCTGCTGCTGTTTGATGTCTCTGAGGAGCCCCACTACCTGGCTGAGCTCTCCGGTGCTGGACTGGTACGCATCAGCTATGCGTACCAGTTGTGGGTCTTCATGCACACCAGCAACGTCTGCAAGCAGCGACCTCTGTCTCCCACCCCTCCCACCACCCCTGCTGACATGTGCAGTGTGTGCAGTTGCACGCACAGATAACCCTGGTCCACCTCGGGGGTTGGTGGTGGTGGTGGTGTCCATGGCCCCAGGTTGGTCCAGGGTCACTGCGCTGGTGTTGTTCCTTATTCTGTCCATGTCGGCAGGGATGGTATTCGTGGTGACAGTCGTTGGAGGGGTGGGTGCAGGGGTGCAGCTGGTGGACCTGCTGGTGCTGCAGCTGGTGGTCCTGCTGGTGCAGCATGTTGACTTGCACCGGATGTGCCAGGTTGTTCTTCATCGTCCGAGGAGGACAGAGGCTGTACGACGCCAGTGAGCTCGGCATCCTCTTGAGCCTGGGACTGGGACTCCTCAGCGTCTGCTGCTGTGTCCCTATCATCACCTGTTTTTGGGAGACACAAACAATGTATGTCATGTTTCTGCAGGCATCAGTGGTTGACACACCTGACAGTTGTGACTGTGCCTCGGGGTGCGGGCCTGTACATTGTATTGTCCTAAGTCGTCACAGTCAGGGGTTGATATTGGTGTGGCACATTGTCCTGCATTATTTGGGCATTTCTATGTATTCTCTGGGGTGTGAACATGGTCTGCATTGATTGTGTTTGGTTGACAGCCAGACCTCCTTCCCACCCACCCACCCACCCAGTCAGTTATCCCACCATGGAACGTGCTTGCATTGCAGGGAGTGTAAGTTGTCTCTCAGGATGTCAGTCAGAGGTGTCCTGCTGTTTGTTGGTGCACAGTTGGCAGCAGGGCCTTGTGCTCCCCACAGCAGTAGCCAGTGTCAGCCATCTTGTGAGTCCTTCTCCACTCCCTGTGATGTGAGCATGGTTCAGGGTGGTGTTGATGGGACAGTTGTGAGGCTGAGCAATGTCTGTGACTACCACTCCCATCATGCTATTGCCTCCACCCCCTTCCCAGCATGCCCATGCTTCCTTCCTTTTGACTCTGCTTCCCTGTGGGGTGGGCTGGCTGTGCTGACAGGATGGCTGGGAGTGTTGTCCTGGCAGTTGTTTGGCTAAGAGTCCCAAGAGTGTCCCTGTGCTTCACACAACATAACCCAGGGTGGTGGTGCTTTGTGGGATCTTGTGTTAGGATGGAGGGCATTGCATTCTACCAGGTGGGTACTGTGGAGTTTGTGTTGGGGGGGTGTGAGGGGAGGTGCTGGTGACTATGGTCAGTGCTGCAAGTCCCCCTTCCCACCCAGCCAGCCGGATATCCCACCATGGAACGTGCTTGCATTGCAGGGAGTGTAAGTTGTCTCTCAGGATGTCAGTCAGTGGTGTCCTGCTGTTTGTTGGTGCACAGTTCCCAGCAGGGCCTTGTGCTCCCCGCAGCAGTAGCCAGTGTCAGCCATTTTGTGAGTCCTTCTCCACTCCCTGTGATGTGAGCATGGTTCAGGGTGGTGTTGATGGGCCAGTTGTGAGGCTGAGCAATGTCTGTGACTACCACTCCCATCATGCTATTGCCTCCACCCCCTTCCCAGCATGCCCATGCTTCCTTCCTTTTGACTCTGCTTCCCTGTGGGGTGGGCTGGCTGTGCTGACAGGATGGCTGGGAGTGTTGTCCTGGCAGTTGTTTGGCTAAGAGTCCCAAGAGTGTCCCTGTGCTTCACACAACATAACCCAGGGTGGTGGTGCTTTGTGGGATCTTGTGTTAGGATGGAGGGCATTGCATTCTACCAGGTGGGTACTGTGGAGTTTGTGTTGGGGGGGTGTGAGGGGAGGTGCTGGTGACTATGGTCAGTGCTGCAAGTCCCCCTTCCCACCCAGCCAGCCGGATATCCCACCATGGAACGTGCTTGCATTGCAGGGAGTGTAAGTTGTCTCTCAGGATGTCAGTCAGTGGTGTCCTGCTGTTTGTTGGTGCACAGTTGGCAGCAGGGCCTTGTGCTCCCCACAGCAGTAGCCAGTGTCAGCCATCTTGTGAGTCCTTCTCCACTCCCTGTGATGTGAGCATGGTTCAGGGTGGTGTTGATGGGCCAGTTGTGAGGCTGAGCAATGTCTGTGACTACGACTCCCATCATGCTATTGCCTCCACCCCCCTTCCCAGCATGCCCATGCTTCCTTCCTTTGACTCTGCTTCCCTGTGGGGTGGGCTGGCTGTGCTGACAGGATGGCTGGGAGTGTTGTCCTGGCAGTTGTTTGGCTAAGAGTCCCAAGAGTGTCCCTGTGCTTCACACAACATAACCCAGGGTGGTGGTGCTTTGTGGGATCTTGTGTTAGGATGGAGGGCATTGCATTCTACCAGGTGGGTACTGTGGAGTTTGTGTTGGGGGGGGTGAGGGGAGGTGCTGGTGACTATAGTCAGTGCTGCAAGTCCCCCTTCCCACCCAGCCAGCCAGATATCCCACCATGGAACGTGCTTGCATTGCAGGGAGTGTAAGTTGTCTCTCAGGATGTCAGTCAGTGGTGTCCTGCTGTTTGTTGGTGCACAGTTGGCAGCAGGGCCTTGTGCTCCCCACAGCAGTAGCCAGTGTCAGCCATCTTGTGAGTCCTTCTCCACTCCCTGTGATGTGAGCATGGTTCAGGGTGGTGTTGATGGGACAGTTGTGGGGGGGCAATATGTGTGACTGCGACTCCCATGATGCTATTGGCTACACTGACTTGGCCAGCATACACAGAATTCCTTCCTTTGAGTGGTCTTCACTGTGTGTTGGTGTTGTTGTGGTGGCTACATGTGTGGATGTGTGTGTTAGTTCTATTTGTGCCACTGCCTAGCTGTAGTTGTGGTTGTGTTTGTACATGTGTTGGCACAGTTGGATGTGACTTTTTTGATGGCATGTGTTGTGTTTATCTGACTGACATACACATTTTGGGATGATTCTGTTCTAGTTGCTGTGTAATTGCTATGAGTGCATGGTTTGACTCTCCCCTTGACAGTGATGTGTGTGTTTTGTGGCAGTTTATTGTGTACATTTGTTGTGTACTCACCAGGCTCTGGGATGTCCTCTAGTCCATATACGCTCACTGGCGGAAGGATGGCCCGCACCTTCTCCTCCCAGGGCCTGAGGTATACTGGCTTGGCAGGAGGGCCACTGCCGGTGTATTGGCTCAGGTGGTAGTCTTTCTTGAGCAGCTCCCGGACCCTCCTGCGCACGTCATACCACCTGTTCTGGATGTCCGTCTTTGTGCGCCGACATGGTGATTGGGCGTTCACCCTGTTGATGATCCTCTCCCACATCTTGGTTTTCTGCGACATGGGGGTCTGTTGGACCAATGTGCCAAACAGCTGTGGCTCCACCCTGAGGATCTCGTCTACCAGGACTTCCAATTCACAATCTAGAAACTTGGGATTCTTCTTGGGGGCATGGTGATGGTTGGTGATGGTGGGTGATGTGTGTGTTGGTGTGCAGGTGAGGGTGTGTGGGTGTGTGTTGTGCTGGGTGTATGTGAGGTAGGTATTTGTTGGTGTGCTGCTGGTGTGTGGCTTGTGTGAGGGATGAGCTGTGGGTGTGTGGTTGCTTTCTCTTGGGTGCTGGCAGTGGAATGGCATTTGCAAAGGCTCATGGTAGTGATTTGTGTCCTTTATATAGGTGGAGTTGTTGGTGTGTCTTTGTTCTCTGTCCCCACCCCCCAGTATTTATTGGCTTGGTAATTGCTTGTTTGGCCTTTTTTTGGTTGATTTTTCCTTTGTGCTGTTTGTGTATGTTGGAAACGTTCTTGTGACCGAGTCGGACCCTGCATTGGTCTCGTACGGTGTTTTCCGCTTCGTTCACGCTGTGTTTGTGCAGTTTTGTATGCTGCGTACGCGTCGGTCGCGGTGTATTGTGTTGCTTCGGCTCGGTTTTGTATGCGTGTCGGTCGTACGGCTTGTCCTCCGTCCGACTCGGTCGTGTTTTTCGCGCCTTGCATCGTACTTTGCAGGTTGGAGTTGGCGGGTACGATTCGGTCGGATTTGTTCCGGGTGCGTGTCGGTCGGTTGGATTCGCGTGTTTTTCCGGCCGGATTGCTATTTTCCGAGCGGCTCGGTCGGTCGGCTTGGTTTCCTGACGTGTCGGTCGGATTTATCGCGGCTTGCATCGTACTTGGCGTGTCGGGCGCCACTGGTACGTGTCGGTCGGTATTTTTTCCGGATCCGAGTCGGTCGGTGCTTTTTCCGGCCCGAATCGGAATCGACCCCTAAATGTCAAAGCTAGAAATCTAGAGCCCAGCTTCTGGGACAACATTTCCCTGGTAATCAAATTAGATATAATAATAAAATCACCCAAGTATTCAAAACCCGCCTCCTTCCATAATTGCAGAGACCCAGAGAGAGCTGCAAGCCGGGTGAGTGACATTCACTAATTTTAGAATATAGATGAAATCTAGGAATTTTATGCAGATTAAAAAATACTTGTACGCGGCAAGCTAGATCAGCTAATGCCTTGTACCTCGACTTTTTGGGGAGTTTCGGAAAACGTAGAAAAACAGGTAATTGAACTTCACTCTCCTGCACCATAATACTTAATAAGAAAAATCTCAAATTTTGATACTGCTGATGGAAGCTGAACCAGAAGAATCAATAATGCTGCCTGATAATAAAGCTCAAAATTGGGAAGGGCAAGCCCTCCCAAGGATGTATCTAGTTGTAGAGTTGCTAAAGATGCTCGAGGCTGTTTCTATGCCCATATAAAATTCCGGATTATTGTATGTACTTCAATAAAATATGATATAGGAATTTTAATCTGGAGCTGAGTAAATAAAAATACAAATATAGGCAAAATGAACATTTTAACCATCGATACCCAGCCAATTAAAGTTAAAGGAAAAAGAGACCATCTATCTAAAAGCCTCCTGGCTTTTTCCAGGGTGTTTCCATAATTTAACCTAAAAAGATGATCATAATGACAATTCACATATAAACCTAAATATCTAATAGGATTAAATTCATTTTGCTGAGGAAGAAAAGGCAGGGAGACCGATGGGGCATTGAACCAGAGCACTTCCGTCTTTGCTTGATTTAGCCTATACCCACCTATTCGTGTAAATTTTTCTACTTCCTCAAATGCATTTAAAATATTAGATGGTTCTGCTGCTAAATATAAAATAATATTGTCTGCAAATAATTACATTTTTGGCATGCCCGCTATTGGAGGCATTATCTGAAAAATTGTGCGAATTTTAATTGCCATGGGCTCTATAAAAAGTGAGAATAAAAGGGG
Organism: Calotriton arnoldi; assembly: GCA_963921515.1. Lineage (NCBI taxonomy): Eukaryota > Metazoa > Chordata > Amphibia > Caudata > Salamandridae > Calotriton > Calotriton arnoldi. The sequence goes on along the minus strand of CAWUFW010028916.1, from coordinate 490 downwards.
GGACAGCGGGCATCCCTGTCTAGGCACACGTCGGATTTTGACTATGTCCGCCGATTCTCTATTAATCAAAATACTCGCCTCTGACCCTGAATACAAATCTTTTATCATTTTGATCAAGGATTGAGGAAACCCAAACTTAGATATTATAAAAAACAATGCCTGCCAGTCAACATGCTCAAATGCTTTTTCTGCATCATGCATTAAAATTGCTGCCTTGACCTTGTTGACTGACAGGTAGTCGATTGCTTGTGTCAAAAAATATGTACTACAGGCCATAGATCTATTATGAATAAAACCTGTCTGGTCTATATGGACCACCTATTGTGCAGCTTTTTATAATCTATATTCAAAAGACTTATGGGTCTATATGAACCAGTGACAGTTGGATTCTTTCTTGAGAAAGCAGACCACTACCTCTTCCTTAAAAGTTTTAGATATTGGTTCGCCATTTTTTATCAAATTATACAATTTAGTAAGAAAGGGAAAAAGT
>CAWUFW010028915.1:0-20212 GCA_963921515.1 Calotriton arnoldi | reverse complement strand
GTTTAAATGTGTCATCCTGCTCTAGAAAAGCACTAACACTCTCACTTTCTGAGAAAATGTTGACACAAAATAAAAGTGGCACAATAATAGTTGGCCTTTTATTTTGCATTAGGCCCTTCTGTTGTAAACTGTCACTGCTTAATGAAGCTAATATAGAAATGTGGGTTTTAAGGCACGTGTATTTACCTCTATCCTAGCTCATATTATTCTCTGCAAAGGTATATTGGACATAGTCCATATATAGTGATATCTATGCATGCAAACTGAAAGTGTAATATTTAGTTACATTTGAATGTTTTGATAGCTTCCATGTCTGAGGTATGTTTGCATTTGAACATGAAGTCTAACATATATGCTGCAGCTGATGGCCTAAACTTAACAACTATACAATCTACTATATCCCTGTACAATTATTGTTAAACCTACTTCACCTTTCAGTCTTAGAAGCACATAACTCTTTGAAACATTGGCCTCATGGAATCACTTAAACAAACAGCTTCAGACCCGTTTACCTTGTATAATAAACAGAAAGTGATCCATGAAGCTTCTTCTACAGATATTTACAGAGTATGCAGTGCAAAACAGAAGTACTGTACTATGTATAGTTTACTTCACATATGTCATGTTACCTGTAAAGAACACTGACACACTCCATCACATATTAAAAGTAGCATTAGAGAAGATGGCCTTTTATTTTGGCATAGGTGTGGCATGCTAAGTCTACATTTATAATGAAACTGGTACAAAATTTGAGGTTAAAATATATTGCCAAATATATTAACCTCTATCCTACTCCATATAACTCTCCACAAGGTACCCTTCAAGAGGCTGTAGATAGTGATGTGCATCCTTGAAATTTAAAGCGTATTAGAACATTGGAATGTTGGTAGCTCCTTTGAAAACAATGGAGTAGCTCTGGGCTTCTGGTGGCTGGTATAAGCCTGAGCTCCAACATTCCAATGTTTCTTTGTTCACAGCTGTGGCTGTGAACAGAGCTTCAGGGAGCCTGAGGGGTTTCAATGCTCGCGCCCCTGAAGCCTTTGTTGTGTTAGAACATTCTGCCCTCTAGTGGCAGAATGTTCTAATAACCACTATAGCCCTTCGTAGCTGGGCTATACCGGCTAGTAAAGTCCCGCTCCCTTGTTAAGGCCCTCGCCTTCGGCTCGGGCCTTTAACGGCTGGGCGAGGCCTTAATAGCCTGTATATCGCTACAGTGGATATAAGGCTATATATCTGTTAAGTTTCAAAATCTGACTCCTACCATCTCTGAAGTATGTTTGCACTTTTACATGTACTTTACACTTGTGGTGCACCTGATAACCCTAACTTGAAGAATTATATGGTCTGTCATAACTGTAGAGAAATATTGTCAGAGGTACTCCACTTTTCAGTCTCAGTACCACACTCAGGCATTATCCATGCACTCACCCAATCACTGGCCTTCCCTTGCAGTAATTGAATTACCCATGCACTGCCTTGCAGTCATTCACTCACTAAGATGTTACCCTTGCACTCATTCATTCACTGAGGTACTACCCTTGCCGCATCTAATCAACCAGGCACTACCCATTGACTTATGCATCCCCGACAATATCTATGCACTCATCCAATCACTAAGCACTACTTATGCACTCATCCAATCACAGGAACTATCCATGCACTCATGCAATCACCCAGGCACTACCTATGTACTTGTGCGATCACCCAGAGTACTACCTATGCACTTATCCATTCACCCAAGCATTACTTATGCTCTCATCTATTTAGTCAGTTACTACACATGCACCCATCAATGTCCCAGGCACTACCCATGCACCCATGCAATCACCCAGACACTACTTATGCACTCATCAATCACTGAAGCACTAGCCATGCACTCATCTATTCACCCAGGTACTACCCATAAGTCATCGAATCACAAGCACTACCATGGACTTATGCAAACACCCAAGCACTAACTATGCACTCATCAAACACCAAAGCACTACTTATGCAGTCATCCAATCACACAGGCACCTCCATGCACTCATGAAATCACCCAGGCACTATCCATGCATTCATCCAATCACACAGGCACTACCTGTGTGCTCATACAATCACCCAGGCACTACCTATGCACTCATCCAGTCACCCAAGCATTACCTTATGCACTCATCTATTTACCCAGGTACTACCCATGCACTCATTGAATGTCCCAGGCACTACCCATGCACCCATACAATCACCAAGACACTACTTATACACTCATGCAATCACCAAAGCACTACCCATGTACTCATCTATTCACCCAGGTACTACCCATGCACACATGTAATGGCAGGCACTACTTGTGCACTCATCCAATCACTCTGGTAGTATCCTTACACTCATCCAATCACTCATGCACCACCTATGTAGTCATCCATCCATGCAGGCACCTACTTATGCACTCCTTCATTCATCCAGGCAGTGCTTATACCTCATCAACCCACTGATACACAACCCAGTTAAAGGGAAGGGATTCGAATTTAAATGACCTGTCTTAACATAGTGAATAAAGGACGATAAGGGAGGGTGGCAGAGGCCCAGAGACAGTAGGATAAATCAGAGAGATGGCCTTTTGGAGTCCCGTGCTCTGAAGTCTATAACATATTTCCTGGGTCCACTTTTTCAGCTAGAGTTTGACTGTTAAGGAGTAGGCAGTTGGCACCTGTTTTTCACAATTTAGGAAACTGGAGGGGTTGAGCCAGATCAAAGACAGTGAGAGAGTGAAGCCAAAATGACAGGAGAAACAATGAAAACTGCACAATTGGCAATATGTTTATTTCACAATATATTTATCATCTATAAAATGATACCTGGCACCATTAAAGAATACATAATTACAGTATCAGTTTTACAGTTGTTCGCTCTACAGCTTTGATATAGCCACACAGGGCAGAGTTGCAAGCCCCCTGCGCCACCAGTATCTCACTTTTGTGACGTAGCTGGAGCGCATTCCACTTCTCCATATTTACAAGGAGAGGAAAAGCCACCCTGCGTGACTTTTCCTCTCCTTGTAAATATGGCCCTTACGCACGCAGCACTTTGCTAATGCTGCACACATAGAAGTTGAGAAACGGCATTTCGTGATTGTTTTTGTTGGTGGGCAGTCAAAATATTGAATTTTTAAATATCAGAGCCTACACTAATATAGAGTTTTAACATCGATAGGGAGAGAATATCGAAGTCAAGAATATCGATTGACCAGAATATCAACTTTAAAGTAAGTAATATCGGTTTTATTAATATCGAAGTGGGCAACATCGAAGTCATTAATATTGTTAGCAAAAATATAGTTGTTAGCATAATATCGATTTTTTTTGTGTTATGTATTTTCTATGTATGTTTAACATTTTTTTTAAAGTTTTTTCATTATTTTTAAATATATGTATTAAATGTTTGGAAAATAAAGCTCATTTTTTTAAAGGCAACTTTGCGTTTTAGTATCAGAGCGGGTTGTGGGTTTATAGGGGAATAGGGTGGGAAGCAATTTATTTATAATTAATTAATTGATATGTATTTATTTATTGTTATTCATTGTTAATTTATTGTTCGTTAGTTATTAATTGGTAATTAATTTATATTAATTGGCTAATTTATAATTATAATAATTAATAATTAATGTTTTATTAATTTTTATTTTTGTTATTGTTAATTAATTTATTGTAAATTAATTATTAGTTTATATTAATTTTTATCCATTGATTAATTGGTAATTAAATTAATTATGATATTTTTAATGTGTGGCGGGTTTATAGGGGGATAGGGGTGTAGAAGTAATTTAATTATAATTAATTAATTAATATGTTTTTATTTGGTAGGTATAGATTGTTAATTTATTGTTTAATTAATTATTAATTGGTAATTAATTTATATTAATTAGCTAATTTATAATTATAATTAATTTATTATTAAGTTTTATGTATTGTTATTGTTAATTAATCTATTGTAAATTAATTAAGTGGTAATTAGAATTTTACAATTCATTGATTAATTGGTAATTAAATTAATTATGTTATTTTTTAATGTGTAGCAGGTTGTGGGTTTATAGGGGAATAGGGTGGGGAAGTAATTTAAATATAATTAATTAGTTAATATGTGTATATTTATTATGTTATTGATTATTAATGTGTTGTTAATTAATTATTAATTGGTGATTCACTTTCTTTTAATTGGTTAATTAAGAATTATATTAATGATAATTAATGTATTATTATTTTGTATTAATTGTTTATTGTATAATTAATTTGTTGATTAATTATTTAATTGGTAATTCATTTTTATTAATTGATTAATTGATAATCAAATTAATTGTGTTATTTTTATGAGTAGCGCGTAAGCAAGTGTTTATAGGGAATAGGGTGGGAAGCAACTTAATGTTATTTAAGTAAATATTAATTTAATTTAATAGGTATTTATTAACAATTATCTGGTTAAATAATCATTAATATGTTAGTTTATTAAATTTAACCCCTACGCCGATCCCACATTTTCCTACTGTTTGCACTCCCACTGGAGTGGGAATAGTCATTTTTACCCCTACGCTTATCCAACACTTTCCCTCACTGTTGCACCTCCACTGGAGTGGGAATAGTCATTTTTACCCCTCCGCTATCCAACACTTTCCCTACTGTTGCACTCTACTGGGAGTGGGAACAGTAATTTTACCCCCCCGCTCATCTCAAAAACTTTCCCTACTGCTACTGCACTCACTGGAGCAGGGAATAGTAATTTTTACCCCTCCGCTATCCAACACTTTCCCTACTGTTGCACTCACTGGAGTGGGAATAGTAATTTTACCCCCCCACTATCCAACACTTTCCCTACTGTTGCACTCACTGGAGTGGGAATAGTAATTTTTACCCCTAAGCTATCCCAACACTTTCACTACTGTTGCACCTCACTAGAAGTGGGAATAGCAATGTTTACCCCTACGCTATCCAACACTTCTCCTCAAGCAGCTGCACCTTCACTGGAGTGGGAATAGTAATTTTAACCCCTACGCTATCCAACACTTTCCCTACTGCTGCACTCACTGGAGTGGGAATAGTAATTTGTACCCCTACGCTATCCAACACTTTCCCTACTGTTGCACTCACTGGAGTGGGAATAGTAATTTTAACCCCTACGCTATCCAACACTTTCCCTACTGTTGCACTCACTGGAGTGGGAATAGTAATTTTTACCCCTACGCTATCCAACACTTTCCCTACTGTTGCACTCACTGGAGTGGGAATAGTAATTTTTAACCTACGCTATCCAACACTTTCCTTACTGTTGCACTCACTGGAGTGGGAATAGTAATTTTTACCCCTACGCTATCCAACACTTTCCCCACTGTGGCACTCACTGGAGTGGGAATAGTAACCTTAACCCCTACGCTTATCCAACACTTTCCTTACCGTTGCACCTTCACTGGGAGTGGGAATAGTAATTTGATTTCCTCCGCTATCTAATATTTTGTATTTTTTTAGCTAATGTACTGTATCAATTATTTTTAAAAAGATTTAAAATAATTTTAATTTTTTAAATTTGTTACATATATTTATTCAATTTTTATTTATATTATTGTTTTATGTGTATAGAAGTATTTATAAGTTATAAAAAATAAATTTAACAATTTATAAGTTATTAAAATAAATATTAAAACATATTAATATGTAAGTATATATATATTATATATTATATGTATATGTTCAAATTATATATATTACTTATAATTTTTAAGCATTTTAAAATATTTTTAACTGTCTCTTTTAATTATATGCATTATTTACTTTGTTTTATACAACATTTTTAAACTTTAAATTATAAACCATATTTTCTAACAACAATATCTTTGACACTGTCGATATTTTTTTTTCGATATTTTTGTACTTACCTTAATGTAGATAGGATGTCGATATTCTTGTCTCTCGATATTTTTGCTGCAATATTTTTGTAGGCTCTGATATTGTGACCTTCGATATTTAGTTAATGTCAGTCAGTGATTCGTTTTTTGTTCAGGAAGGAACCCCTTTCTGAACAAAACAGTAATCTCCCCCACGACGCAGGCATCCTTGCGCCATGGTGCAAGAGGTGCCCTCAGCGCCGCATGGCGGCTGCTTGCAGCGCCAGTGCAGGGAGAATGCACAGAGATGCGACATATTGTTGTAAATATGTCGCATCGCTGTGTCTTTCAACTAACGAGCACGGTATAGCAAAATGACTTGCTGCGCTGTGCTCCATTAGGTTATTGTAAAAATCTGCCCCACAGTATCTATGAAGAAGATAAACATTCATACAAAGAACTATTGAGTCATTAGTTTGTTTGTGGTGTGGTGTCTAATCTGATATCTTGCTTCCTGTTCTTAAAATCTGAACCCAATGATAGGGACCATTGTCGTACACATTTTCTGTACCACATATTCGTAGGGGCAGAATAGGTAGAATTTCCTACCTGCCCCCATATTCCTTTTGGACCAGCAATACCTGCTAAGTGTGAGGGGGCATGCCAGTATGTTGGGAGACCTCTCTAGCATCAAAATAAAAGTAAACAATTTAAAGGAGATGATGAAAAATGACAAAAATGAAACCCACACAAAATATTAAGATGTACAACCAATGTCTAGAGCATAAAACAGCACAATTATGTACTCATGGTACCCACTTATTATTCATGCTAGGAAAGTCCCATCCATAAACTTTCATTCGCAGCCTTATCAATTTCATTATAGAATTTTAAACTATGAAACAAGCAATTGGCATATGTGACAGGGCGTTCCTATAAAACACACGTTACATACAATTCAAACCCTAACTGTATGACAAACATGAGACACACTAAGGGGCCGATTCCGAGTTCGGGCCGAGAATCTCTCCGACCGAGCCGGACCCGGAGAGGTTTCCGACCGATCGGACCCGTGCAGCCCGACCGAACGAGTACGATGCGTCCGTATGCTATCGGACTCGAGTCGGTCGGACTCCCAGTGAAGTCAATGGAGCCGGTCGTGCAACGCGTACGCGGGCTCCCATTGCCTCAATGGATGCGAGCGAACAAGAGCGCCCCTACAGCGGGTACGCGGCGAAGCGACTCGCGCTGTACACGCACAGGTAGGGGGACCCATGGGTCCCCTGTGTGCGACTCGCGTGGCAACGCGCGACAGGGGGGTCCGACACGGACCCTCGAAGTACATCTCCGACTGCTCTTTCGAGCCGGGCGGCGCGTGTCGGTCGGACTGCCGGGCGCGCATCGTACTTACCAGGAGCCGGGGAACGTCTCCATTGCGCGGTGCCGAGTCGTGTCCGAGCCGAGTCGGTCGGTGCGGTTCGACCCGAGAACGAGTCGGTCGGAGCGGTTGGGATGCCCGAACGAGTCGGTCGGCGATTTCGCATCGTACTCGCTCATCCGGACGCGCGTACAAATCGGTCAGAAATAGGGCTCCGAATCGGATCCGGTTATGCCGAATCCGATTCGGAGCCTACAACCGAGATCGGAATTGGCCCTAACTCTGTAGAATGAGTATATGCAAAGGCTTGTGGCTCAGAACTTGTATTTGGAATGTTAATGACAGAATCTGTGAGATCGCTCTATTGTAGTGGGTTGACATTAGTCCTGCTACCAGAATTAACAGAGCTTAGCAGAAAAATAATCTTCCATTCCGCTGTCCAATAAGCTACCTGTAAGTGATTAATGTTGCAGGCCATTTGGCCTTGGACAGAACAATTTGATAGGATGAAGGAAACATAGATGAAAATACTAACCCTGGGCATATTACCCCGCTCCACCAGCGGAGTGTGCGGAGATTTGGCCACTCCGCTGGAACGCAGAGTATAGGGCAAAACTCCGACTCCGCAGCAGAGCGGAGTTAGTCAGCCCGCACCCCTGAAAAACAGTTCAGATTATTTTAAAATTTAAAAAACACACTTACCTGTCCAGCGGTGTCCCGGGCTGCCCTCCCTCCTCCTCGCCGTCTCTCTCTCTCTCCTACGTGGGGTACATCTTGAGAGAACTGCGCATGTGCGTGTGCACACGCATGCGCAGTTCTCTCAAGATGTACCCCTAGGAGAGAGATGGCGAGGTGGAGGAGGGCAGCCAGGGACGCTGCAGGACAGTAAGTGTGTTTTTATTTAATTCTAAAATAATCCTAACTATTTTTTGTGGAGGGCAGGTGGCGGAGCAGAGCGTAGCGGAGCGTGCTGGAGTTCCACAGAGTTTCCCCAACTCTGTGGACCTCCGCGTAGTCTTACTACGCCAGCTCCGCCACGGGTTCAAAAAATACTTACTTACCTTTCAAAATGTCTCACAGGCATTGTTCTTTCTTTACAGTGCAGATGCAAATGACTGCACAGCAACACCCCCTCCCTTCTCCTTAGAGAATCATTAGAGAAGAGAGGGTTAAAGCAACCCACGGATTTAGGAGGGACAGAAATTAAAAGTGATTGCACAACTGGATATGCTGAAGTGCATGTCTTAACAGAAAATAAATAGGAAGATTACTAATCATACAGCCATTTAATAACTAGGCCCTGGCAAAAATTTAAATAAGCCAGTGTACTTCACGGAATTTCAAGTATTTTGTGTTATGCTTTGTTATGAAAGTGTGAGCGGCTGTTGCTTGCAACACTTGTTTGTTTTGCACTATTTGTTACTACAAAATGCATTCTTGCATAAAAAACTGATGCAAAGATGCATTTTTCAGTAAAATATAGTGCTAAATGATGGATTGCATTTTATGCGATTGCACATAATTTTCTGAAATTTCTCTTAATTGCGTGAAGCCAACTTACACAAATTTAGCACACCATTAATAGTAACCATGAGAAATGTGCCTGCTAGCATACAGAAAAAAGATTAAGGGTCCCACCATCGTAACCAACTGTACCGCCCCATATTATGATGGCGGGCAGACGTGTGGCAGTCGTCGTAAAAGACCGACCGCCATGCATCGAACGGGCTCCTTGAGCCTGTCGGTGTGGCGGAGGGGCTCGTAGTCCCTACAATGGCGGCGGTGCCCGACCAGCCATCGCCATGGGGATTACGATGTACTTACCGCCTGCCTGTTCATGGCGGTTAACCCGCCATGAACAGGCAGGCGGAAAGGGACTTTGGGGGCCTGTAGTGGGCCCCCTTACCCCATGGCCCCTAGACACTGGACCTGTGGACATATCCCTGCACCATGTGGCAGGCACCGCATGGTGCATGCCATGTAGTGCGGGGATATGTGGAGTCTCTGTTTTGTATTGCGGTGGGTGCTGCAGCACATGGACAATGCGACGCACGGAGCGTGTCGCGATTATAATTAGCCCTGTGGAACTTCTGCCTTTTAGGTGGGCGGTCCCGGTCCCCTAATGATGGCAGATGGACTGAATCCGCCGCCATCGTAATCAACCCCTAAGTTCTTTTGATTTACTGCTATTACTAACATAGGGGGAAATATTTAAATATATATTGGATTCCAAATCAAAATACAATAAAGTAATGATCTGGCATGGATAAATGTCTGGATAGATTAAGCTACATGACGCATCCCATGCTGTGAGGCAATGAGGGCCTCATAGTACAGCAAGCAGCCTGGCATAGGGAAAAATAATTGAATCCTTTCTCTGTATTTCCTGTTTACAATATATTAGAGATACATGGTGAAGGATGCATTAAAGGCTTACTTTCAATATTAATTGAAGTTATAATTACTCACATTGCAAAGTTATACATCTTAAAATCAAGCTATCCTTATTTGTTTCCATAAGAGAAGCACAGGACAAAGGGTTTTATGAAATAAACATTTGAAAGATAAAGTGGTACTAGTTATGATTGATGAACTTGAACATTTGATCATGAGGCCTACTTATTGCCCTATGGTGGTTTATGTAAGTATATATATATATATATATATATATATATATATATATATATATATATATATATATATATATAAAACCTACTGGCGGATGCCAGTAGGTAGTTCTAGTTAGGACCTTGTTTCTATTCGAAAAGTGTTTTTTATCTTTGCCAATATCTTTGGCGCCGTTTGACGAATCTCTGGCAGAATGTTTCAAAACTAATGCCCTGCTCAGGTCAGCTCCTGTCTTGAAAGTTTCGGGGTGATTCGTCAAAGCGAGGAGCTAAGAAAAACGGGATCCCAAAACACATTTACTCCATGTTAATTTCCATAGGAAAATGTTTCCGCAGCTACAGCCGAACTGCTGAACGGAATTACAAGAAATTTGGCAGAGAGGTAGCTCTTGGCCCAGAGTGCACTCTTTGCTTTAAATGGTGTAAATCTGTTCAGTAGTTCCCTGAGAAATTCATATTTTAAAAAATATTAGTATCTGGTGACCGCGGTGGATCCGTGGACACTCCACATCACGAGCTTGACTCTGATTGGCTGCCAACATTTTAAACCAGGAAGTGTTGACAGCCATCTTGTGACTTGGTTGAACCGAGTCGCAAGAAAAAAGGTGAAAAAAAGAAAACGGGCGCAGGGTAGGAACACCTTGACCCAGAGGCCCAAAAAACCATATTTTTTTAAAGAGATTCAGCGGGATTCGCGCAAGGTCCGCAAATCTGGATGAAGATTTAAACAAAAACAAAGTGCAGTCTTCCGCACTTTGTTTTCTTAGCTCCCGGGTGGGCCTGGTCCCGGGGCAATGTTTATTATAGTGCGGGGGGCGGCCACCTCCCTGGGGCTTTGTTTATAATATACGGGGGGCACGAGGCCTACTGCAGCCCCAGGGACCACCACCTCCCCGGGGCTTTGTTTAAATAAAATGAATGGGTGGGGCTCCTGCCTCACATGCTGCCCCAGGGACTGCCACCTCCCTGGTGCTTCAACTTTAAATGCAGGGGCCTCGCCCCCGCAGCCCGGGGACCACCACCTCCCGGGGAATAGAATAATTAAAATATGGGTTCTCCAGTGGACCCCGGCACTGGGGACCACCACCTCCCTGGGGATTCAACTTGAGGGAGGGTGCTGTGCCAGCCCCCCTCCAGGAGCCTTCCATGGCCCTGGGGACCTCCACCCCCAGGGCCGGCTCCAGCAATGTCCCGGGTGCCCACCCCGGGACATTGCAGTTTACTACTGGATGCCGGGAGCACTGCTCTCGCCATCCCATAGCAAACAGTGATACTAAGCTCTGAACAAGCGAGATCCTATGCGCTCTCGCTTGTTCAAAGTGAGCACACTTTGCTTTGTATCCCCAGGGAGCTGCATGTTAGCAGCTCCCTGGGGATAAAAGCAATTCCAGCCACCACAGGAGGCGGGAGCCAGCCGGGACCACAGGGCCTTCAGGCTCCCCCACGGTCCCTTTATACATGGCCATGCCCTGAGGATGGGGTCCCCAGGGCCGAAAATGGCCGGGGAGGGGGCCACGCGGCCCCCTCCCTTAAAGCGATACTATTTTATTTTAATTTTTTTAAATGGCCTTTCCCGGGAATGGGGTCCCCGGGGCCAAAAATGACCTGGGAGGGTGGCCGCTTGGCCCCTCTCCTTAAAATTAAAAAAAAAAAAAGAAATTGGCCAGGCCCAGGGGATGGGGCCTCTGGCGCACTGTTGGTGGGCGATGCGAGGTCCCACTTGCATCCTGAGGGCTTTACGGACTAAAGTGGACTTCATCGCCCAGCAGAAGTGCACCAGGAGGCGCGATTGTGCGGTGGTGTAAAAGGGGGCACTGGCCTCGCGACCACTCTCAGCTATCCAGCTGTGTGGGCCTACTAAAGGTAAGAGGGGCTAGTTGGCCACCAGGGACCTTCAGGAGGCAAGGGACTTCATCCCCCAACCAAGAGCGCACCAGGAGGTGCATTTGCTGAGTTGTGGAGAAAGGGCATGGCCTGTGTCCACCCTCTCAGCAATCTCACTGTGTGGGGCTTACTGGAAGTAACAGGTAGGCTAGTTGGCCCTAAGGAACCCCAGCAGCGAAGGGGACTTCAATCTCATCCATGAGAGTGCCAGGAGCGCGTATGCAGAGTGGTGGGCAAAGGGGCATGGCCTGCTATGAGAACTTAGCAATCCTGTTGTGTGGGACTTACTGAGGTAATAGGAGGGGTAATTGGCATCAAGGATGTCCTTGGGGCCAACTACCCCTCCTGATACCTCAGTAAGTCCTACCAGTGGGATTGCAAGAGGTCTTTGGAGGCCACGCCCCCTTTCTCCACCACTCTGCAACTGCGCTCTCCTGGCTACACTACTGGCTGGGGGATGAAATCCACTGTACTCCTGAGGGACTTTGGGGCCAAGAAGTCCTCCTGGTACCTCCTGTAAGTCCTAAACAGCAGAATACCTGAGTGCTGGTTGGAGGCCAAGCCCCCTGTCTCCACCACTCTACAAACGCAACTACTAAAGAAGCATTTGCAATGAAATAGGTCTCACATTTCCCGAGAGTTAGAGCTATTGGCGTTGTATATGTACAGCGTAGTGGAAGGCCCGTTGCAAACCTGGAATTGTCACCTGTTACTATACAGCTAAATGTGGGTGTTAAATTGGTACTAATTGTGTGCAAACCACTCTTCTTCTTTCTGCACCTCTCTTCCCTCTTTCTGCATTTCTCTTGCTTCCTTTCTGCACGTTTCTTCTTTTTTCTGCACTTCTCTTGCCTCTTTCTGCACATCTCTTCCGCTTTCTGCACCTCTCTTGCTTCTTTCTGCACTCTCTCTTGCTTCTTTCTGCACCTCTTCCTTCTTTCTTCTACCTCTCTTGTCTCTTTATGCACCTCTGTTGCTTCTTTCAGCTTTCTCTTGCCTCTTTCTGCACCCTCTTCTCTCTTTCTGCACCTCTCTTGTCTCTTTCTGCACCTCCTTGCCTCTTTTTACCCTTCTCTTGCCTCTTTCTGTTCCTCGCTTGCTTCTTTCTGCACTTCCCTTGCTTCTTTCTGCACCTCTCTTGCCTCTTTCTGCACCCCTCTTCCCTCTTTCTGCACCTCTGTTGCCTGTTTCTGCACCGCTCTTGCCTCTTTCTGCATGTCTCTTGCCTCTTTCTGCACTTCTCCTGCCTCTTTCTGCATTTCTGTTGCTTCTTCATGCACTTCTCTTGCCTCTTTCTGCACCTCTCTTGCCTCTTTCTGCACCTCTGTTGCTTCTTTCTAATACTTCTCTTGCTTCTTTCTGCACCTCTATTGGTCTTTCTGCACCTCTATTGCTTCTTTCTGCACCCCTCTTGCCTCTTTCTGCACACCTCTTGCCTCTTTCTGCACCTCTCTTGCCTCTTTCTGCACCTCTCTTGCCTCTTTCTGCACTTCACTTGCCTCTTTTCTGCACCTCTGTTGCTTCTTTTTGCCTTCTCTTGCCTCTTTCTGCACCACTCTTGCCTCTTTCTGCGCCTCTCGTTGCTTCTTTCGTGCACTTCCTCTTGCCTCTTTCTGTATTTCTGTTCCTTCTTTCTGCACTTCTCTTGCCTCTTTCTGCACCTCTGTTGCTTCTTTCAGCACCACTCTTGCCTCCTTTGTACACCTCTGTTACTTCATTCTGCACTGCTCTTGCTTCTTTCTGCACCTCTCTTGCCTGTTTCTGCACTCCCTTCCCTCTTTCTGCACCTCACTTGCCTCTGGATGCACTCCTGTTCCCTCTTTCTGTACCTCTTTTTCCTGTTTGTGCACATCTGTTGCCTCTTTCTGCACTTCTCTTCCTTCTTTCTGCACCTCGCTAGCTTCTTTCTGCACACTCTTTACACTTTCTGCACCCCTCTTCCATCTTCCTGCACCTCTCTTGCCTCTTTCTGCACCTCTCTTGCCTCTTTCAGCACTTCTTTTGCCTCTTTCTGTGGCCTCTCTTGCCTGTTTCTGCACCTTACTTGCCTCCTTTCTGCACCTCTCTTGCATCTTTCTGCTCACCTCTCTTGCCCTCTTTCTGCACCTCTCTTGCCTCATTCTTCACCTCTGTTGCCTCTTTCTGCATCCCTGTTCCCTCTTTCTGCACCTCTCTTGCCTGTTTCTCCAACCTCTCTTGCCTATTTCTGCAGCTCTCTTGCCTCCTTCTGCACCTCTGTTGCTTCTTTCTGCACCTCTATTGCCTCTTTCTGCACACTTCTTTCCCATTTTCTGCACCATCTTGCCGCTTTCTGCACCTCTCTTGCCTCTTTCTGCACCCCTGTCCCCTCTTTCTGCACCTCTCGTGCCTCTTTCTGCAGTTCTCTGTAGGAGAGTAGGATCTGCTTCACATGGGTACCCCACTTTTTGCTGATGCTTCACTGTTTTTCGACCTTAGTCTGGCTGGGGCCCTGCTAATCAGAACCCCAGCCTGGCTGCTTCCTCTCTAAAATGGTTTCCATGTGCCTTAGGCACATCTCTGATTGGAATCTGGAGTGCCCTTATAAGTCCCTAGTATATGGTATACTATGTACCCAGGGCATAGGTACACTCAGAGGCCTACCAGGGGCTGCAGCATGTATTGTGCCACCCCTGGAAGGCCAGCCAAACGGACACCACAGGTCTGCTACTGCAGCCTGGGTAAGGTGGTGCATGCACCCCTTACTGTGATATAGGCTACCTATATCACTACATACATCACACATATAAACCTATAAGTCACTCCTATGGCAGGCCTTATCAATCCTGAAGGCAGAGTGCGTGGTTCCTATGTGAGAGGGTGCCCCTGCATGAGCAGGGCCCCTCTGCAGCGTTCGGAGACCCTTCTCTGATGCTGTTTGTAGTGCAACCTGACCATATACTCTTAAGCGCATTATAACCTCGCGTTAAATGCTAACTTTGGGATGGCTGCACGGAAATATGTCGTGTTTGGTGTCAAACATCTTGGAATACTACCCCCACCAGTTCTGGCGGCGGGGGTAGCATTCCACCCTTCTAGAGGAAAGACATGTACACCGGTATACCCGGTACTGACTTTCCAGAGCCCTGGCATCACAAAATGGATGCCGCTGCCACAGAACACGAGTCTGGCCTCCTGCTGCTGACCGAAACTCCGGCAGGGGAGGCCTGGACAATAGGTTTCCTGTCCCAGGGAGGTGTGACCACCTCCCCAGACAGGATAGTGTGTATTGGGGCTGGGCGGGAGCACTCTCGTGGTGCTTTGAAGTCCTGCACTGGGGGCACACTTGGTGTCCCTGTGCATACCCAAGTTCAAACCGGCTCAGGGGCTTCAGCCCCTGCTCTGGTACGAAACTGGACAAAGGGAAATGGGTGTAACCACCCCTCTGCCCTGACCCTCCCATAGGTGGGGCCACAGAGTATGTCCAACCCCCTACCTTAGTATAAGTATGGGACCCCAGTCCTTAGGACTTTAGATTTACCTGGATCGAAACTCTGACACAGAATCCTGGACCTTCGACGCTCTACTTCAAGATTAGAGGACTGAAGAATCTCCCTTGGGGTCAAGGAGTGACTCCCCTGCTTGGCAGGCACCAAAGAAGCAATTGTCCAGTCTGCATCGCTGAAGCTCCCGTCGGACGCCGAAGTCTTTGCATCACCAGAGGTGGATTTCCAGACTTCCCGAGGCTGCCCTGAGTCCCCAGCAAAGCTGAGGCCCATAGCTGTCGTGGGTAACATGGAACCGTGACCCCTGGACACTGCACGCATTTGCAAGTGCATCCTCTTCTGGGTCTCCCAAGAAGTCGTGCTTTGGGCTCCGAGTAGCCCCACCATCCAGCACCCACTGCACCGAAGATCACTGGCCTCCACTCCCACGAGTGTCCTGTGAGCCAGCTCCACGTGCATCGTCTCGAGGCTCCTTTGCGGTCGCTAGTCCGTTGGCTAGTAGGCCCTCCCGAAGGCCAATCTTTTTCTGCTTGGGCTCCCTGGTTGCTCCAGGTGTGCCCTGACTTATCCTCGCTGGGTGAGTCCCCCAAGACCTTGCTGGTCTGCAACATCGTCCTTCTTCCATTTCCACGAGACTTGCTGTTGCCAAGGCTTGTTGGGTCCAATGCGGTCGCCAACACCCCTGCAATCGACAGACGTTGGGACAGCTCGAATCCAGCTCCTGTGTCGTCGTCGACGCCTCCTGGACCTCGTGGCTGAAGAGTCAAGACGACTATCAACCTGCACCTGAAGCACTCGACATCGGTGGGCATCTGCTCATCGCCTTCCTGGTCACTGGCTAGTGACCCAGACTCTGTCCCCTCTGCTTTCAGGTTCTTCAGATCTTCGATCACACCTTTGGATCCACCCGAACACTTTCTGGACTTGGCCGCCAGCAGCACTTTGCAGCAGATCGCCATTGAAAGCGACGACGAAACCCGACCCCGAAAGACACCTATGCACCCGGCTCCCTGGGTGAGGTAACTCGAGTACTCCGGTGCTCCCGTGGGTATTGACACTCAGAACAGCCTAGTTCTCAAAGGGTTTGCTCCAAGTCCTCCTCTAAGTGTCCCTTTTCTTTTAAATTCTAATCGCGACTTTCCCACCAGAAGTTAACGGTGGTTCGCGGCTGTGTTCATACACTGCACGCGTCCCCGTAGGTCCCCTGTGTCACTGCCTTGGGTGGTTCCTTGTGGTCCAAGCACTTCTACAGGCTCTAGGCCTTGTGTCTAGCTCAGTCGTGGTTCTTATACCACTTTATTGGTATATGGTTAGGTACGCCCTGGGGCTCAAACGTGTATTTGTGCTATTACTGTAGATAACTAACTTATAACTTATGTACTTCGAACTCTAGCCTCATAAAGAGACTAGAGGGTGTGTTTAGCAATAAATACATATATTTTGAATATATACCTGGTGTGGTCCTCTTTCATTTGTTCACTCAAGAGATTATAGACTGGTAAAACAAGCTGCTTTACATTCCTTCAAGACTTAGCCTGAAGGCTGCTCTCCATAGCTACCACTAGGATAGCTTTCAATAAAGGTTGTCTTTAACCTATCTCCAATAAGGGTTGTTTGGACTGGTGCAAGGTGCCCACTATAATTAGTGGACAGCATATGCCAGGCCAACTTCTCACTGTGGTGCAGCGTGTGGGATTCCAGCTTGCTATTGTTTTACCAGATAATCTCAATTGGATTGATCAACTGAAAACCACTAAGGAGCACCTAAGTGTACATATAAATCAAGCTTAGTATACAGTAAGTTCTACTGAACTTAGAGTTGTGTGTTAAGGGATAGCACTTACCCTTTCTACAACTGCAAGCAGAGTTTTAGTAGGCCACACTAGAGTAGGTAGTGCATACACCACACCTCACTAGTAATGTCTTCAAAGCCAGGACCCAGTGAGTCCTTGCCAGAAGCCAGTGGGTGTAGGGAGAGTAGGATCTGCTTCACATGGGTACCCCCACTTTTGGCTGATGCTTCACTGTTTTCGACTCTTAGTCTGGCTGGGGCCCTGTATCAGAACCCCAGCCTAGCTGCTTCCTCTTTAAAATGAGTTTCCATGTGCCTTGGGCACATCTCTGATTGGAATCTGGAGTGCCCTTATAAGTCCCTAGTACATGTTATACTATGTACCGCAGGGCATAGGTACCTCAGAGGCCTACCAGGGGCTGCAGCATGTTTTGTGCCACCCCTGGAAGGCCATCCAAACTGACACCACAGGTCTGCTACTGCAGCCTGGGTAAGGTGGTGCATGCACCCCTTACTGTGATATAGGCTACCTATATCACTACATCCACACACACATATAACCTATAAGGCACTCATATGGCAGGCCTTATCAATCCTGAAGGCAGAGTGCGCGTGGTTCCTATGTGAGAGGGTGCCCCTGCATGAGCAGGGCCCCTCTGCAGCGTTCGGAGACCCTTCTCTGATGCTGTTTGTAGTGCAGCCTGACCATATACTCTTAAGCGCATTATAACCTTGCGTTAAATGCTAACTTTGGGATGGCTGCACGGAAACATGTCGTGTTTGGTGTAAAACATCTTGGAATACTACCCCCCGCCAGTTCTGGCGGCGGGGCAGCATTCCACCCTTCTAGAGGAAAGACATGTACACACCGGTATACCCGCTACTGACTTTCCAGAGCCCTGGCATCACAAAATGGATGCCGCTGCACACAGACACGAGTCTGGCCTCCTGCTGCTGACCGAAACTCTGGCAGGGGAGGCCTGGACAATAGGCTTCCTGTCCCAGGGAGGTGTGACCACCTCCCCAGACAGTATAGTGTGTAATGGGGCTGGCGAGAGCACTCTCGGGTGCTTTGAAGTCCTGCACTGGGGGCACACTTGGTGTCCCTGTGCATACCTCAGTTCAAACCGGCTCAGGGGCTTCCAGCCCCTGCTCTGGCAGCGAAACTGGACAAAGGGAAAGGGGTGTAACCACCCTCTGCCCTGGCCCTCCCATAGGGGTGGGGCCACAGAGTATGTCCAACCCCTACCTTAGTTATAAGTAGGGGACCCCAGTCCTTAGGACTTTAAATTAACCTGGACGAAACTCTGACACAGAATCCTGGACCTTCGATGCTCTACTTTAAGATTAGAGGACTGAAGAATCTCCCTTGGGGTCAGGGAGTGACTCCTGCTTGGCAGGCACCAAAGAAGCAATTGTCCGGTCTGCATCGCTGAAGCTCCCGTCGGACGCCGAGTCTTTGCATCGCTCAGAGGTGGATTTCCAGACTTCCCCGTAGGCTGCCCTGAGTCCCCAGCAAAGCTGAGGCCCGTAGCTGTCGGGTGGATACGTGGAACCATGACCCCTGGACACCAAATGCATTTGCAAGTGTATCCTCTTCTGGGTCTTCCACAAAGTCATGCTTTGGGCTCCAAGTAGCCCCAGCCTCCAGCACCAACTGCACTCAAAGATCGCTGGCCTCCACTCCACGAGTGTCTTGTGAGCCAGCTCCACGTGCATTGTCCCGAGGCTCTTCGCGGTCGCTAGTCCGTTGGCTAGTAGGCCCTTCCGAAGGCCAAACTTTTTCTGCTTGGGCTTCCTGGTTGCGCCAGGCGTGCCCTGGACTTATCCTCGCTGGGTGAGTTCCCCAGGCCTTGCTGGTCTGCAACATCGTCCTTCTTCCCTTTCCATGAGACTTGCCGTTGCCAAGGCTTTTTGGGTCCCACGGTCACCGTACACCTCTGTAATCGACAGCCGTCATGGAACAGCTTGAATCCAGCTCCTGGTCATCGTCGACGCCTCCTGGACCTCGTGGCTGAAGAGTCAAGGCGACTATCAACCTACCTGAAGCACTCGACCTCGGTGGGCATCTGCTCATCGCCTTCCTGGTCACTGGCTAGTGACCCAGACTCTGTCCCCTCTGCTTTCAGGTTCTTCACAGATCTTCGATCCACCTTTGGATCCACCGAACACTTTCGACTTGGCCGCCAGCAGCACTTTGCAGCAGATCACCATTGAAAGCGACGACGAAACCCGACCACCGAAAGACACCTATGCACCCGGCTCCCCTGGGTGAGGTAACTCGAGTACTCCGGTGCTCCCATGGGTATTGACACTAGAACCGCCTAGTTCTCAAAGGGTTTGCTCCAAGTCCTCCTCTAAGTGTCCCTTTTCTTTTAAATTCTAATCGCGACTTTCCCCATAGAAGTTAACGGCGGTTCGCGGCTGTGTTCATACACTGCACGCGTCCCCCGTGGGTCCCCTGTGTCACTACCTCGGGTGGTCTCCTTGTGGTCCAAGCACTTCTACAGGCTCTAGGCCTTGTGTCTAGCTCAGTCGTGGTTCTTATACCAACTTTATTGGTATATGGTTTGGCGCTACGCCCTGGAGCTAAAACGTGTATTTGTGCTATTCACTGTAGATAACTAACTTATAATGTATGTACTTGAACTCTAGCCTCATAAAGAGACTAGAGGGATGTGTTTAGTAATAAATACATATATTTTGAATATATACCTGGTGTGGTCCTCTTTCATTTGGTCACTCAAGAGATTATAGACTGGTAAAACAAGCTGCTTTACATTCCTCTCAAGACTTGAGCCTGAAGGCTGCTCTCCACTAGCTACCACTAGGATAGCTTTCAATAAAGGTTGTCTTTAACCTATCTCCAATAAGGGGTTGTTTGGACTGGTGCAAGGTGCCCACTATAATTAGTGGACAGCATATGGCAGGTGGGGCCAACTTCTCTCAGTGGGCTTCTTCCCTCCAAGTATGATAAACTCCCATTCTTGGAATTGAGAACATTATGCAATACTAGGAAGCTGGAAGGCAGGCAAAGTGCCAGCACCCAACACCTCAGGGAGGTGTTACTGGCTGATGATCTCAGCAGGCCCCTTGTGGGTCTGAAGGGGTAGGCAGAGAGGGTGGGGCAGAAGATGAGGAAGGGGTCAGGGGTGAAGAAACCCAGGCCTCCCCTCTGGGAAACTGGCAGTGAAGGTGAAAATGACCTTGACCTGG
>CAWUFW010028914.1:0-20214 GCA_963921515.1 Calotriton arnoldi | reverse complement strand
GGCCGATTCCGATTCGGGCCGGAAAAAGCACCGACCGACTCGGATCCGGTAAAAATACCGACCGACACGTACCAGTGGCGCCCGACACGCCAAGTACGATGCAAGCCGCGATAAATCCGACCGACACGTCAGGAAACCAAGCCGACCGACCGAGCCGCTCGGAAAATAGCAATCCGGCCGGAAAAACACGCGAATCCAACCGACCGACACGCACCCGGAACAAATCCGACCGAATCGTACCCGCCAACTCCAACCCGCAAAGTACGATGCAAGGCGCGAAAAACACGACCGAGTCGGACGGAGGACAAGCCGTACGACCGACACGCATACAAAACCGAGCCGAAGCAACACAATACACCGCGACCGACGCGTACGCAGCATACAAAACTGCACAAACACAGCGTGAACGAAACGGAAAACACCGTACGAGACCAATGCACGGTCCGACTCGGTCACAAGAACGTTTCCAACATACACAAACAGCACAAAGGAAAAATCAACCAAAAAAAGGCCAAACAAGCAATTACCAAGCCAATAAATACTGGGGGGGTGGGGACAGAGAACAAAGACACACCCACAACTCCACCTATATAAAGGACACAAATCACTACCATGAGCCTTTGCAAATGCCATTCCACTACCAGCACCCAAGAGAAAGCAACCACACACCCACAGCTCATCCCTCACACAAGCCACACACCAGCAGCACACCAACAAATACCTACCTCACATACACCCAGCACAACACACACCCACACACCCTCACCTGCACACCAACACACACATCACCCACCATCACCAACCATCACCATGCCCCCCAAGAAGAATCCCAAGTTCCTAGATAGTGAATTGGAAGTCATGGTAGACGAGATCCTCAGGGTGGAGCCACAGCTGTTTGGCACTCTGGTCCAACAGACCCCCATGTCGCAGAAAACCAAGATGTGGGAGAGGATCATCAACAGGGTGAACGCCCAATCACCATGTCGGCGCACAAAGACGGACATCCAGAACAGGTGGTATGACGTGCGCAGGAGGGTACGGGACCTGCTGAAGATAGACTACATCAACAGCCAACACACCGGCAGTGGCCCTCCTGCCAAGCCAATATACCTCAGGCCCTGGGAGGAGAAGGTGCGGGCCATCCTTCCGCCAGTGAGCGTATATGGACTAGAGAACATCCCAGAGCCTGGTGAGTACACAACAAATGTACACAATAAACTGCCACAAAACACACACATCACTGTCAAGGGGAGAGTCAAACCATGCACTCATAGCAATTACACAGCAACTAGAACAGAATCATCCCAAAATGTGTATGTCAGTCAGATAAACACAACACATGCCATCAAAAAAGTCACATCCAACTGTGCCAACACATGTACAAACACAACCACAACTACAGCTAGGCAGTGGCACAAATAGAACTAACACACACATCCACACATGTAGCCACCACAACAACACCAACACACAGTGAAGACCACTCAAAGGAAGGAATTCTGTGTATGCTGGCCAAGTCAGTGTAGCCAATAGCATCATGGGAGTCGCAGTCACACATATTGCCCCCCCACAACTGTCCCATCAACACCACCATGAACCATGCGCACATCACAGGGAGTGGAGAAGGACTCACAAGATGGCTGACACTGGCTACTGCTGTGAGGAGCACAAGGCCCTGCTGGCAACTGTGCACCAACAAACAGCAGGACACCACTGACTGACATCCTGAGAGACAACTTCCACTCCCTGCAATGCAAGCACGTTCCATGGTGGGATATCTGGCTGGCTGGGTGGGAAGGGGGACTTGCAGCACTGACCATAGTCACCAGCACCTCCCCTCACACCCCCCCAACACAAACTCCACAGTACCCACCTGGTAGAATGCAATGCCCTCCATCCTAACACAAGATCCCACAAAGCACCACCACCCTGGGTTATGTTGTGTGAAGCACAGGGACACTCTTGGGACTCTTAGCCAAACAACTGCCAGGACAACACTCCCAGCCATCCTGTCAGCACAGCCAGCCCACCCCACAGGGAAGCAGAGTCAAAAGGAAGGAAGCATGGGCATGCTGGGAAGGGGGTGGAGGCAATAGCATGATGGGAGTCGTAGTCACAGACATTGCTCAGCCTCACAACTGGCCCATCAACACCACCCTGAACCATGCTCACATCACAGGGAGTGGAGAAGGACTCACAAGATGGCTGACACTGGCTACTGCTGTGGGGAGCACAAGGCCCTGCTGCCAACTGTGCACCAACAAACAGCAGGACACCACTGACTGACATCCTGAGAGACAACTTACACTCCCTGCAATGCAAGCACGTTCCATGGTGGGATATCTGGCTGGCTGGGTGGGAAGGGGGACTTGCAGCACTGACCATAGTCACCAGCACCTCCCCTCACACCCCCCCCAACACAAACTCCACAGTACCCACCTGGTAGAATGCAATGCCCTCCATCCTAACACAAGATCCCACAAAGCACCACCACCCTGGGTTATGTTGTGTGAAGCACAGGGACACTCTTGGGACTCTTAGCCAAACAACTGCCAGGACAACACTCCCAGCCATCCTGTCAGCACAGCCAGCTCACCCCACAGGGAAGCAGAGTCAAAAGGAAGGAAGCATGGGCATGCTGGGAAGGGGGGTGGAGGCAATAGCATGATGGGAGTGGTAGTCACAGACATTGCTCAGCCTCACAACTGGCCCATCAACACCACCCTGAACCATGCTCACATCACAGGGAGTGGAGAAGGACACACAAGATGGCTGACACTGGCTACTGCTGTGGGGAGCACAAGGGCATGCTGGGAACTGCACACCAACCAACAGCAGGACACCACTGTCAGCCATCTTGCCATTGCCCTCACACCCACACACACTGAACTCCCCACAAAAGCAAGTAAGTATGGGAATGCTGGGAAGTGGGGTGGAGGCAATAGCATGATGGGAGTCACAGTCACAGACATAGCTCACCCCCACAACTGTCCCATCAACACCACCCTGAACCATGCTCACATCACAGGGAGTGGAGAAGGACTCACAAGATGGCTGACACTGGCTACTGCTGTGGGGAGCACAAGGCCCTGCTGCCAACTGTGCACCAACAAACAGCAGGACACCACTGACTGACATCCTGAGAGACAACTTACACTCCCTGCAATGCAAGCACGTTCCATGGTGGGATAACTGACTGGGTGGGTGGGTGGGTGGGAAGGAGGTCTGGCTGTCAACCAAACACAATCAATGCAGACCATGTTCACACCCCAGAGAATACATAGAAATGCCCAAATAATGCAGGACAATGTGCCACACCAATATCAACCCCTGACTGTGACGACTTAGGACAATACAATGTACAGGCCCGCACCCCGAGGCACAGTCACAACTGTCAGGTGTGTCAACCACTGATGCCTGCAGAAACATGACATACATTGTTTGTGTCTCCCAAAAACAGGTGATGATAGGGACACAGCAGCAGACGCTGAGGAGTCCCAGTCCCAGGCTCAAGAGGATGCCGAGCTCACTGGCGTCGTACAGCCTCTGTCCTCCTCGGACGATGAAGAACAACCTGGCACATCCGGTGCAAGTCAACATGCTGCACCAGCAGGACCACCAGCTGCAGCACCAGCAGGTCCACCAGCTGCACCCCCTGCACCCACCCCTCCAACGACTGTCACCACGAATACCATCCCTGCCGACATGGACAGAATAAGGAACAACACCAGCGCAGTGACCCTGGACCAACCTGGGGCCATGGACACCACCACCACCACCAACCCCCAAGGTGGACCAGGGTTATCTGTGCGTGCAACTGCACACACTGCACATGTCAGCAGGGGTGGTGGGAGGGGTGGGAGACAGAGGTCGCTGCTTGCAGACGTTGCTGGTGTGCATGAAGACCCACAACTGGTACGCATAGCTGATGCGTACCAGTCCAGCACCGGAGAGCTCAGCCAGGTAGTGGGGCTCCTCAGAGACATCAAACAGCAGCAGGCTGCCCATCATGCCCGCTTGGACTCCCACATGTCCCATGTGGAGTCACACATGTCACGTGTGGACTCCCACATGTCACGTGTGGACTCCCACATGACCTGCGTGGAGTCCAAGTGGGATGTACTACATGAGATGACGGCGGTGCACAGGGACATTTTACAATGCCTCCGCCAGATGAACAGCAACCAGTCCACACCTCCCTGTGTGCCAACAACATCTGGTACCGAACAAACTGCAACTGCCACAGGGAGGGAGGAGGACTCTGGCGGAGAGTCCCCTGCACCGCAGCAGCCTGCACTTGAGGGCCCCCCCCAAGAAGAGGGGTCGTCCGAGGAGGGGAAAGTGAGAGGCTGATGGCCAAGCGCAACTCCCAGGAAGCCTGAACCTGTTCTGGATTTTCGCCTTTGTGCACAGACTGTTCACCCTGTTGATGGCAACACTACTCCCACACATTGCATGGGGAGTACAAGTTGGAACAATGTGTCAGACAACTGTGGCCCCGATACTGGGGATCCTGTCTACCTGGACTTTCTATTCATCTAGGAACTTGGGATTGCAAGATTCATGTACAGCACAATCCATCCTATGCACTATTATCACAATAAACACACTAATACACCATACTTGCCTCTGTCGTGATTCCAACGTGGGTGCTGTTATGGGGATGATGAACTGCAAAATTACACAGTGTATGCGAACTGCAACAGCAAGGACAACACAGGCATGTGAGTACAGGCAACGTGACACATATGAGGGAGACACACCACCAGGGCTACACAACACATACACACCTAGGCCATCTGACTCATTGCCTACACTGATGTTGCCAGGGAAGACGGTGCAATGCACAGACACCACACCCATTCCCAGTTGTAGTCAAGTAGCCCACAGGTGCAGTAAGCAAATGGCAGTCAAATGTGTGACCACAGACAACGCACATCACTAAGTGAAGCACAGGTTTATTACACAGTAGCAACATGCCGTAACCACTACAGATGCAAGGTAACCCCACCTGGTAGCGGGCACACAGTCAACAACTGTAGACAGAAGGAAGTCCATGGGTGTGGCGCACATCACCTGTAGGGACACAACAGCTACCAGCCTGGATGTGCAATCACGTCGTCGGTGGACACAGTTGACCAAACGAATCTGAAAGTACCCTGTGAAGGACAGAAATGACACACAGTCAAAAGCAATGCAGTACAGGACAGAACAGCAAAACTCATGCACAATACATGTTACAAGATACCCACCCAGAACCAAGTTAGCATGTCAACACTGTTGGGGAGTACAGCCCACCTGTCACCACACATCGCAACACACATCCTGTCAAGTAGCCCATGGACACACTCCAACAGCACCAGAGCACCACCCACACATCATGCCAACTCACATCATTCACATGACACCTCAGGATACTCACATTCAGCTAAAGAAGTTGGTGATGAGCTGTGTGCGGACATCACCATCACCATCATCATCATCATCGTCACTGGCATCGTGGTCCAGGCCAGGATCCTCCACAGGTGGCGGATGTTGGTCATCGTCATCCTGGATGAGAGGCAACTCCTTCCGCACTGCCAGGTTGTGGAGCATGCAGCAGACGATGATAATCTTGCACACTTTCGCAGGGGCATATGGGAGGGACCCTCCGGTCTTGTCCAGGCAGCGGAAGCGGCTCTTCAGGAGACCAAAGGTCCGCTCAATCACTCTCCTGGTCCGACCATGTGCCTCATTGTAGCGCATCTGGGCAGGTGTCACAGGGTTCCTGAGGGGTGTCAGCAACCACGGCATGTTGGGGTATCCCGAGTCACCTACGGACAGACAAGTGCACATCAGCTGACTTGGAAAAGTGGGCGGAATACTACAGATCAGATCACACACAATGGCACAAAGTCAGTACACACCGACAAGCCAGGCACGCTGGTTCTGCATCTGTGCCATCAACCTGGGGATGCGACTACTCCTCATCACAAAGGCATCGTGTGCTGAACCAGGGAAACGGGCACACACGTGTGTGATGGTCATGTCTGCAAGACACACCACCAGTGCATTGACCGAGTGGTAGTGCTTGCGGTTCCTGTAGGCCTGCTCCTGGGCCTGTGGTGGTACCAAAGCCACATGTGTCCCATCAATGGAGCCAATGACATGCGGCATCCTCCCCAGGGCATAAAAGTCACTCTTCACGTCAGTGAGTCGTCGCAGTCTAGGGAAATAGATGTACCGGTTCAGGAAGAGCAACATTGCCGCCAAGAAATCGCGGAGCACACGGCTGAACATGGTCTGTGACATCCCACCAGCAGACGCCACAGTATGTTGGAAGGTACCGGTGGCAAAGAAGTGTAGGGCTGCCATCACCTTCACCTTGGGGGTCAGCGCTGTAGGATACGGCCGGCCAGGCTGCAAATGTGGGGACAACTGCACTGCAAAATCCTCAATCAGCTGCCTGGTGAAGCGGTACCGTCGGATGCTGTCCCGTTCCACCATCGTTGCCAGGTCTGGGAATGGCCGATGGACAGCAGGAGCCCTGCAGTGCAGAGGAGAAGTAAGCAAGATCGTCAGTCACCCCACATATGCGGCATTGAACACACTCAAGATCCCAACATACATCATCATGAGGCACAACTACATGAAGTGTGCAGTACCGGAACGACATGTATGGTACATACATGGCCAACATCTGTCAACACGGTCCTACAGGTGGCATCAATTTGTCCCAGGTTGGCCCATTGGATATCATGATGCTGTGTCACAGTCACCCCCCAGTGACATGTGAGGACAGATGTGCCCCAGGCACCACAGCTCAACGACAGGCACATTCCCAGGGACCCTGTAATGCCACATGGACACTGGCATCACCTGGAGTATCATGTGTACACCACAACAAAACAAACATGACCCCCACAGGTAGTGGCCACACTTGCCATGGCAGGAGAGCCATGGACGTCTGTGACACACACGCACAACATCAGAGTCCATGCACACACAACGTGGATGTGGAGACTGTCTCCCATTGTGCACATGAAATCAGAGACATTGTAAACACTACATGCACAAAGACTGTGGAGGGCCATCACTATTGTGCCACTGGGACACCCTGGCTCAAACATACCGTCCCACATGGGACTCACGGGGTATGTGACATGACATACACAAACACCACTGTGAAATGTGACCATGGCACATGCACAGATATGAACAGTTGCACATCACAGTGGTCACGTACACGTAACACCCAGGATCCTGTCCCCATGAACACGTGCACAGCCTGGGGGTGGCTGCCCACAGGTGACACCCACAGGACAACATGTACACCAACATACACACAATAGGAAATGCAGCCTTACATGCCTTCATGATAAGGTGTGGACAGGCTGTCGTGATGTAGGTGTGCCCCTCACTCCCTGGGAGCTATCTGTGGCTGGCATATGTCCATCTGAGACAGGCATGCTGACATATGCCAGTCACATGTACAGTGATGCGTTGAACAGCAATGGACCGATCGGTGCCTCCGGCCGGCCCATTGCATTCAAAGTGTGCGGGTACGCGTTGTACCCCTGTGCGCGTTGAACAGCAATGGACCGATCGGTGCCTCCGGCCGGCCCATTGCATTCAATGTGTGCGGGTACGCGTTGTACCCCTGTGCGCGTTGTACTGCAATGGACCGATCGGTGCCTCCGGCCGGCCCATTGCATTCAATGTGTGCGGGTACGCGTTGTACCCCTGTGCGCGTTGTACTGCAATGGACCGATCGGTGCCTCCGGCCGGCCCATTGCTTTCAATGTGTGCGGGTACGCGTTGTACCCCTGTGCGCGTTGTACTGCAATGGACCGATCGGTGCCTCCGGCCGGCCCATTGCTTTCAATGTGTGCGGGTACGCGTTGTACCCCTGTGCGCGTTGTACTGCAATGGACCGATCGGTGCCTCCGGCCGGCCCATTGCTTTCAATGTGTGCGGGTACGCGTTGTACCCCTGTGCGCGTTGTACTGCAATGGACCGATCGGTGCCTCCGGCCGGCCCATTGCTTTCAATGTGTGCGGGTACGCGTTGTACCCCTGTGCGCGTTGTACCTCAATGGACCGATCGGTGCGCACCCATTGACAATGGGCTTGCCTGGCAACGGACGCGTTTTCGAATATTCGAACGAGTCGGTTGCTGGAAAATCAGTTGGTCACCCACAACAATGTTGCAAAATCATGTATGTCATGAAGTTGAAATTTTGAAGGATGCTGTGGGCGTGTTTTGGTGCTGCTATTCCATGGATTGGCCAGATTCAGAAGATGCAAACGACTTGGACCTATCACTTTGGACACAAGGGACAGTATCTGCCTCTCCAGCACATATATATTGCTGCATGTTCCCCTGAGAGCCCACTTGCCTGCACTACATGCTCCAGGACGACATCTGCCACTGCACTGCTGCTGTCTCTGCCCCTCTGGACCCTGCAATGGCACGTACTGTGGAGAGAGCCCCAGCCTTCAGCCTTGAAGAGAACCAGGCCCTGCTGGACAGCCTACTTCCACAGTACAGCAAGCTGTATGGGACACCAGGGGAGCAGGTGAGTGTTCTGTGCACTGCCTTTCTGAATGTGCATTTTGTCTGACTAGCAAGGCTGAGAGTCAGCACACCACTGGCTAGCAGGCTCACTGAGTAGTTGTCACCCCCCATAGTGTGTAGTGACTTGCACTGGACAGGTATGGTGCAGTGACAGTGCTTCTGAACAGGGTTTTACTCCCCATGCTATGATACCATGTAGTGACTTCTGGAAAACTGTCCATGGGCAGCCGTGCACTGCCTGGGTACACCATGTGCCCCTGTGATTGCGACATGTATATGCAACTGTGTCATGCACGGATATGTTGCATGTGTAGTAATGTCCTTATCACTTTGTCATCCTGACAGGCTTCTGCCCATCGGAAGCATGAGATCTGGAAGGACATCGTCCGGGCTGTCCGGTCCGTGGGGGTCTACAAGCGCCGGATCCGCAACTGCCAAAAGAGGTGGCAGGACCTTCGGGGCTGGACCCGGAGGATTGCACGGGTCCAGCTGAAGCTGTCGCCTCCTCGCAGGAGGGGCGGAACACGGACCCTGACCCCCACATGCTCAGGATCCTGGCGGTGGTCTTTCCAGACCTGGATGGGCAGCTGAAGGCCAGAGAGCAGCAAGGAGGGGGTGAGTCAAAGACTGCACTGTGTACTCTGTCTAACATGTTATGTGCCCTCCTCGGGCCAGGTTGAACTGCCACAGTACAGCAGTCATGTTGTCCAGGAGCCATGTCCCTCTATTGTGCACTGCCCACTCCTCATCTGATACCCAGGTGTGGCCCTTACATGCAGGGAATCCTGTCACTTAGGACTGTGTCCTTGCAGTTTGCTTGACTCAAGGTGGGAGACAGCATCTGTTTCCCTGACTCTGTGGTGGGCATCATGGGTGGGTCCATTGCTTACACAATGCCTGTATTCTGACATGTATTCAGCGTGTTACTTTGATCTGTGGTCCAATTGCTGAGCTGATCCACCACATGTGGCTGGGGTACCTGGCACACACCCATGCTGCGGGTGGGAACAATGTTTGGGCCCCAGGAGTATGTATATGACGTGTGTCACACATACTTAGCCAGCTGCCTACAGTCCAGGGCTCATCCCTCATTCATGTGGGGCTGGACAGTCATGCCTACTCCAGGCCATACAATACACTCTGTACTCCCACTCCCGTGTATCAGTGGACACATTGTGCACAGTGATTTGCCCCTCAGGTGTCTGCCTCTGTGTCAGTGTGCTGTGGATTAGTCGCCAGGACTGCTGTGGAGTTTCTTGGTAGGGGCTCAGCATGCCACTGGAGATGTGACCATAGGAGACGATACTTGTGTGACACATAGGTGTCTGATCAGCTGCCCATGCAGACTGGGGCATGTAAATGTGAAGTTCAGGTAGCTGTTCCCCATGCACAGCAGAGTGTGAGGGGCTCAGGTTCAGAGGGTAGTGTCACAGGTCTCCCATATGTCCAATAGGTATGACCTGGACAGATGAGGGTTAAGAGGATGTGTTGTGGGGGGATGTACATGTGCACTTGTGCAGCTCCAGGACTTGCATTCCCCATGACCTACTATTGTGACACAGTGCAGAGTGTTGTTGTCTGGCTGCAAAGTCATACATCACTGAGACAGTGATGTATGACTTTGCAGTCATGCCTCCGCCATGGCATGTGTCTACTGATTGGTGATCCTGCAGGGGAGTGACATGTGCTACATGCACACCATAGTGGCGCTGGCTATCAGGACATGGGTGCATCATGGTGTCTGTCGCTGGTATGCATCACATGCATTTCCTATTTGACTCTGGGCATCCCTTACATCCGTAAACCTGTACTGACTCAGTGGCAAGAGCTGTGATGTGTCCACACCGTGTCCTCTGCACTGTCCAACTACTGTGTACTTGGTGCATGTGTCAACACTGGGGTGTTGCAATCCAACAGACACCAGACAGATGGGTGCAAGGCCATGTGGGATGTGAGTGCCATGCTTGGCATCAGACTGACAATTGACTTCTCCTGTTCAATTAGTGCACTTTTAGCAATGTACAACTAATGATGCCAGGGCTTGCTCTGTGATGTGCTGTGCTCACAGTGGTGTGTGCGTTATGTGCAGGTGACTGATGTCTGTCTGTTTCCCCATTGTTTGCAGATACATCCACGGCCACGGAAGGGGACAGCTCCACGGACCAGGAGGAGCCGGAGAGCCAGACTGGGTCAGCAGCCGAGGAGTGGTCGGAGGGACCCAGTGGCACGGAGGGCGAGGGGAGCCACACCGAGGAGTCCTCAGCAGCATCCACCTCAGCTGAGGACCAGAGCAACTCGGAGGATGACTCCCTTGTGGAGGCGGGTGTCAGCAGCCACCACACCCCAGCTAGTGTTGCTGTCCCCGCCACCACCAGCACCACCACCGCCCTCCCATCGGCTCCCATTCCCCAGGTCCGTGGAGGCTCCCATGTCCGGGAGCGTGTCTCCTTTGGGCCAGGCACCGCACCCCCTGCCCCTGTGTCCCCTGCTGCCCTGAGTGAGGAGTCTGTGTACCTCCTTCGCCAGCTCCATGTAGGGCAGACAGCCATGCTGAGTGTCCTCCATGCGCACACCGCGCTGTTGACTCAGCTGGTGTCGTTCATGGAGGGCATCTCATCGGGCATGTCTGACCTACAGAGGGGCAATAGGTCCATGGACTCCTCCCTGACGGCAGCAGTGTCCCTCCTCAAACGGTCCCTCACCCCTCCTGCCTCTGCTCCATCCACACTCCCCAGCACCTTACCCATCCCAGGCACACACACACTGGCACACACCAGCACACACACATCCAGCACACTGACACACACGCCAATGACAAAACGCACACGCACGCACATTCAGGGGACTGAAGCCAGACTCACAGGGGATGGGGCCCTGGAACACACACACGCATCCACATGCACTGCGCAGTCCTCAGTTCCCTCTCCCTCCAAAGCACCCTCCCTTGCCTCACCTGCAACCCCAAAGTCACAGCAGCTCTTCCTCTGTGACCTCGGCCTCTTCCCCACCGATGAAGCTGCTCCAGCATCCCGGGGGAAGAGGAAGCCCACCCACACGGAGCAGAGTGCCCCTCGCCCCCGGACACCCTCCCCCAGGCGCAGACGGACTGAGGCCCCCACCCGCAAGTCCCCCGGAGTGCTAAGAGCAAGACCCCGCCACCGCCCTGCAGCTCAGGCACAAGGTCTCCGTCCTCCATCCCTCAGGCCCCCACTGCACAGGTGCCCCCACCACACCCTGCCCCAGGTTCCCCCACCCACAGATATACCATCCCCAAGATGCTCCGGCCTTCTCCCCTGCCACTTGCTCTCCCAGCACCACACCCCCGCTGCGCTTGTCTGTGCCACTGATGTGGTGAGGGTGTCCCCCCCTCTGTCCAACCCACCTTGCCTGTTCCCCATTCTCCTCCCCTGGAGGTAGGCACTGCAGTGGAGTCCACTACCGCCCTGTCTGACTTGGGCACTGCAGTGGCGGACCTGTCCACCCCATCTGCAGGGTCCACTGCAGTTGTGCCGGCACCCACGACATCTGTGTCATGCCCCCAGTTGTGCCGGCACACACCATGTCAGACACCTCCACTGCAGTTGTCAGTGGCTCTCCAGCACCCACCACCCCTTCCCTGACTCCCCCTGGTGAGCCCTGATCCTGTCCCTGCGGTGCCTGGCCTGCCCCCCGGTTGCCCCTCCTAGTGGATTGTCCCTGGTATTGTGCAGGCATGCGTAGGGTGACATCTGCCAGTGTCACCCTGTTTGAACTTTGACAATGGACTGGCCATTGGCCTTTGCTCTTTTTCAGGACTTCGTTTGGCCTCAACACATATGCTGAATAAAGCAACTTTCTTTTCTCTAGTGCTCATGCTTCAGATGTACATGTTGTTGGTGCAGCTAACCATGCCCTTGCTGCAGTGATGGTGATATCTGGTCTCATGATTATGAAGTGTTACTGTGCAGGAACCCATGTGGTCCAGGGGGAATGTGTCCTATCATGTGGTGTATCCATGTCATCAATAGCAGCATCTGAGGGTGTCATGTGTTCAGTATTTGGCAATGGGTTTCCTACTTACATTGGCAATTTCATATCTGTGGCTTCCACCCCTGCACATCTGTTGTGCCTGCCATCGTTGCATTTGTCTACTTCCCTGACCGTGTTGCCATCTCCAGTGGACATGCAGGTTTGGGCATCAATGGGGAGGGACTCATCCGTGTAGTCAGTGCAACATTGCTATACAAGTGTGTTGGATCTGTGCTGATGATTCCGTTGGCACATCCATGACCAGGCTGATGTGATGGGAGCCCTCATTTGGTGCTAATTGTTGATTGTGTGACCAAGTGCTCAGCTGACATGATGGGGCCCTACTGAGGCAACATATGGCACAGCTTTCCTCACACAGGAGTGGAGTCCCCTCATGGCAGTGTGTACACGTGTGACATTGCCTGCGCCCAAGGTGTGTGTTGTATGTGCATGTCTGTGTGTTCACTTCCATTCATCTGCGCATGCTGTGATCCCTAGTGTTGTACCTGTTTGTGATGCTTGCTGACTTGAGCTATGTTCCCCCAAAGTCTTCTCCCTGTGTTCTCTGTGATGTGGGTGCATGGCACATTACTGGTCATCAGGGTGTCACCCATAGGTGTGTTTGCTGTCAGGGCAGAGTTTGTGTGCTGACGCAGATGGGTCACAGTCAGGTTTCCCTTTGGCACTTGTTGTTTGCCCCTGTCATGTGATTTCCAGTTTGTGTTATCTTTCAGTGATTGTGACACGTTGTGTGTGTGACTGCTGGCACTCCTTAGGGTCCGGGCTGCAATGTTGGTTGTTGTCTATGTGTGTTCTTTGTGGGTGACCTTGGCTTCTTCATTGGTGTGTGACTGTGGCTGGGATCCCATTGGTCGGTGTGGTATTGCCGTCATGTCCATGTACAGCGTAGTGTGCAGTGTGTCAGACATTCAGGAGTCTTGTTGAGTGTCCATGTGTGATGTGTTTCTACACCTTGGTTCCCACCCACCACCCTGGAATAGTAATGGGTGCATGTGCAATGTCACCAGTGCATGTGTACTTCACTGCTGCACATTGTTGGAGGTCGAGGGGTGTGGTCTTGAGTGTGTGCAGATGAGAGTTGTTGCCCGGCTAGTCCCCTGCCTCCATGTTGGCCTTGGCTTACTGGCCATGCTGATTGATTTGTGCTTGTGTAGGTGTGATGGTAGTTAGTTGCTCAGGACACCTGACTGTGGTTCACAGTGTGAACGACATTTAGCTTTGTCATCACAGTGGTATTTTTCTTCAGCCCAGGGTCACCACATTGTGGGGGCCCTGGGGGTGGTGCTGTGGTGTGTCTGTGACTTGCTGTGTCAGTTGTTGTTCCTACGTGCCTGTGTGACATGTGTGTTTTGTGCTCCCTCTCACCTGTCAATGCCTGCTTGCCCACATAGGGGATTTGGATCCATGAGTTACCTTAGTGTGGCAGTGTATGCACATCTGTATGATTGGTATTCAGCTCTCCTCATGTGTTGTGTTGTTGCCTGGGGACACTGGCACCCCCACCCCTCACCTGCTGTGTATGATGACAGTGTTGGTCTGCCTGTTTGTGTTTGTGCATCTGCACCACTGCATTGGCATATCTTGGGTGTGCCATTGGCTGTATGTTGTTTGGTGTGTTTCCCCTGCTGTCCCTGGGACTCCTAGGTCATCGGTCAGCACAGTGATCATGGTTTGTGTGTCCCATTGCTGCCATGGTATGGTATCTGTTCACCTCACATCTGCTGTCTCCACAGGGTATCTGCATTTGTGTGCCCATTGGTGCAAATATGTGGGTCTGCATTCTGATGGTCACTTCTGTCATTGTGTCATTGATGACTGTTGACGGTCTCAGCCCCCATGGGTGTTGTTTGTCTGCACATGGCCAAAGGAATGTTTCATTTGCACTGCAGTATTTGGCTCCCCCAATTTATGTTGCAATGGGACACATACACTACTTTGCCACAGATGAGTTTTTGGTTCTGTGACCAGGAATGATCCATGCAGTTTGGCAGTTGCAGCTCTTTCTTTGTCAACAATTACCTTTTGGTCACTGTGATGATGAGGGTGTAGACCCCATTGCCACAATGGTCAAAATGTGCTTCAGCTATGGACCCCACACTTACCTTTTGGTCACTGTGATGATGGGGGTTTAGACCCCATTGCCACAATGGTCAAAATGTGCTTCAGCTATGGACCCCACACTTGCCTTTTGGTCACTGTGATGATGGGGGTTTAGACCCCATTGCCACAATGGTCAAAATGTGCTTCAGCTATGGACCCCACACTTGCCTTTTGGTCACTGTGATGATGGGGGTTTAGACCCCATTGCCACAATGGTCAAAATGTGCTTCAGCTATGGACCCCACACTTGCCTTTTGGTCACTGTGATGATGGGGGTTTAGGCCCCATTGCCACAATGGTCATGGGCTGCTTGCATTGTGGGTGCCACACACATATATGTGTGGCACATGTGCTAGGGGGTCACATTGTATGTTCAATGTCATGTTCGGTGTTGTAGGCATTTGACACAGCCTGCTCACACGCTTGTCATGGTGGTGGGGGGATGTCTTAATCTTGCATTCCCTAGGTTGTGGTGTGCTTGTTGTGTCATGCATTGTCCATCCTATGAGTGGGGGTGGTAGTAGTGGTAGGCATCCTGCCCCCCTGGCTAAGGGTGGTAGTAGTGGTAGGCATCCAGCCCCCCCTGGTTGAGGGTGGTAGTAGTGGTAGGCATCCAGCCCCCTGGCTAAGGGTGGTAGTAGTGGTAGGCATCCTGCCCCCCTGGGTGAGGGTGGTAGTAGTGGTAGGCATCCTGCCCCCCTGGGTGAGGGTGGTAGTAGTGGTAGGCATCCTGCCCCCTGGGTGAGGGTGGTAGTAGTGGTAGGCATCCAGCCCCCCTGGCTAAGGGTGGTGGTAGGCATCCAGCCCGCCCTGGGTGAGGGTGGTAGTAGTGGTAGGCATCCAGCCCCCTGGGTGAGGGTGGTAGTAGTGGTAGGCATCCTGCCACCCTGGCTAAGGGTGGTAGTAGTGGTAGGCATCCTGCCCCCCTGGCTAAGGGTGGTAGTAGTGGTAGGCATCCTGCCACCCTGGCTAAGGGTGGTAGTAGTGGTAGGCATCCAGCCCCCTGGGTAAGGGTGGTAGTGGTGGTGGGCATCTGGCACCCCCTGGCTAAGGGTGGTTGTGGTGGTTGGCATCCAGCCCCCCTGGGTTGGGGTGGTGGCGCGCATTCAGGCCCCTGTGTGCATATGTGGCATTGGTGATGGGCATCCCGCCCCTATGGTGCTGCTGTTGCAAGTATATTCAGATTCCCAGTGTATGTGTGTGATGTGTCGTGTACGTGTTGTATGTGTTTTGTGGTTGGTGTCTGACTTACCTTCTGCGCCGTACGCGTCCGTGCCTGTTCCGGTAGTAGATGTAGAATATTGGTATGATCGGGACGAAGGGATTCATGGTTGGTTCGTGTCGTTCGTCCTTCTCGTTGCTTCGCGTCGTCCTCGTCGCTTGGCTTCGTCCTCGTCGCTTCGCTTCGTCCTCGTCGCTTCGCGTCGTCCTCGTCTGTGCTGTGTTCGTCTCGTAGCCGTGGATCGTGTTGTGGCGCGATTCGGAGCTTATGTGCGCCTCTCCCGGATGCTTTGACGTGCCGTGCGTAGCGACGGGTTCGGCGCGTACGGAAAGCGCATCGTACTTGTCCGGCCGGACGGGGCTGCATTTTCCCTTCCGTGCGACTCGATTCGGCGTTTCCGGATTCGCCTCGGTCGGAGAACAGGACCTGGTTTGGGTGAGTACGGCTCGGCCGGGATTTTTGCTGTTGTGCGCATCGTACTTGCTCGTTCGGTGTGCTGTACGGATCGGTCGGGAAACTGGCTTTCGCATGGCTTTTTTCCCGACCGAATGGTATTGGGTGCGCCTCCGACCGAGATCGGAATCGACCCCTTATTCAGGAGAGGAGTTGAAGAGTCGCGTTGGTGGCTTCCAGTGCTGGGTGGTCCTGATCGATCCCTTACTGAGCGGGAGATGCTGAAAGACTGTTAGAGGAGACGGGTTGCAGGTAGCTGATGCTGACGAGCTGAAGTTGCTGTTGCTGTCTTAATTTTACAGTTGAGTATGAGAATCAGGCTATTTCTAATTCCTAACTTAGGTTAGAAATCATTAGGCTAAATTAGGAAGCTAGGCAGGTAATTAGGGTTTTGGCTTCATGACAAAATTTCCTTTCTGCAATAAATTGATTATGCTTAATAAATATTTGAATTTAAGAATGAATAATTGAATAAAGTATTAAAATTCTTTTCATGCTTTTAAAAATTATATAAAATTTAAGATTCTTTAAACCCAAAATGACTCAGTGGTTATTTTCCTAAATGATTGTGACATCAGTAATTGGTTATTGTGATTCAGCTGGTCTTAATCACTATGAACTAATTTCTTAAATGAATGATTCATCGACAAAACAATGAGCAGGAATATCTTAAGAAATAAATAAAAGAAAGTGACAAATTAAGGTAATAAGATATCCTGGCTCTTCCAGCGGTACATAAAATGGTGTTCTCCATTTAGTTCTCATGCTTCTCCTAGGAGTACAGAATTTCATAAAGGTGTAAAGGAAATCCAGGAGTGTGCGTGTGTGTTAGGCGATGTTTATGGGCCCCATCGTCATGTGGATATGAGAAATATAGTTTGCCCCTGGATGACCTATAAGTAACCTGGGAGGAGAATAGTTTTTATTGTACGCGCTGCATCAGAGACAGTAGTTAGTGACAGATTCCTTACCGCCCCACCCATCCTCCCCGTTCTGCGAACAGATTTCTAGGGTTAAGGTCATCCCTTTCAGGGCCCTAGTTTTCAGACACCAGTGTCAGTTTCTTGCATGGCTCTGCATTTCTGGCGCGGAAAGTCGTGTACAGAACCGACGCCAGCGCGCATGGGCGGCGTCTAAGTACTGGCCGCGACGTCATCCCGGCGATCACAACGACAGATGCGGAGCCGCACGACGCCGCCTACC
Organism: Calotriton arnoldi; assembly: GCA_963921515.1. Taxonomy (NCBI): domain Eukaryota; kingdom Metazoa; phylum Chordata; class Amphibia; order Caudata; family Salamandridae; genus Calotriton; species Calotriton arnoldi. Next base: position 2,651 of record CAWUFW010028914.1, on the reverse strand, counting down.
GACGCGCAGGGGTACTGCTACGCAAAACTTTCCGGATCCAGCATGACGCCTGGGGATGTTCTAAGGTAAGGAATCTGTCACTAACTACTGTCTCTTACAGATATATCGTTACACAAGTTAGTAACTTGTGCGTTAAGTATTTGAAACCACCACACTGATGAAAGCCAAGCAAGGCAAATCCTGTCTGTGAGTGTTGAACTCTGTTGGGAGATATCTGTGTATGGCTGACAGTCCTGTTTGATAAAACTTTATAATACAATTATGCATAGCATTTTCTTGAAAGTTCAGTAAAATAGCATTAAAACGTAAAAACAATATTAAGCATGCCTGCAGGATTCTGTGGGGAATGTAAATCTCCATAAATATGTCTGGACAGATGTCTTTTTCATTTTTGGATTTATTTTAAAAATGAAAAAAGTACGATCTGATTTTTGCCTTGTGCAGTTTTGTCAATTCTGTGGATGAGAGGAAGTGATTGCAACTGTCTGGCTGTTACCACCCCACAGCCCCTGACATTTCCATGTGTTGTTTTTCAACAGCATTTATTTTAAAGCAGAATTACAGAATGACTGCTGGGAGTGGGTCAGACGTGGTGCATATGGATTCCTTCATTTGACGGTGCACTCAGTCTGACAGTATTACCAGAGTCACACCTGACTGGTGTGAAACAATATACATGAATTCAATAAAAACATCTGATGTTACCATGAAGAGTCTAGGCTGGGATAATTAACCAGAGGCTTCATAGGTGTCAGCTAAAAGTCGCTGAATATTTCCGCATTTTACCAGAAGATTAGAAACTCAGCAACAAAAGTAGTCTCTGCTTTCACCAAACTGACTAAAATGTCCTGTCTCAGTTCTAAGTAACAGTACTTCATCTTCCCAGTGAACCAAATCCAATAGTGCTCTGATTCTCTTAAAATAATGGCCGAAAAAGCCACTCAGACACAGATCCTCAGAGCAGTTTTGCTATGTAGATTCCACTCGACATCTCATCTCATGAATACTATTTCTTAGGGTTCACAGTTCAGTTTTTTTCTTGTCTCTATTTCAAGGAAAACTACAGTAGGACGAAATTGTTTGTGGCACAGATGATGCTTACGACTGCATAGGGAGCGCTAGTGCACTATAAACAGATCACCCCGTTCAGAAGTTTGTTAGTAGAAGTAACACTGCGGATACAACTTCCTTCCTTGGGTTCCTAAGCTGGAGACAGTAACCCCAGCCAGCTGCCAGTAATGAACATGGGAGGGGAGTCAGACCCACACGGAAGAGTGTACACAAAGCACCCTATGTGCTATTACCTCGAGCCGAGGCCCAGCAAGCCTATCTGCCTACCGAGACAGGTAAGGCTGGTGCCAAGGGTGTGGCGCTTCCTCCCAAGGGTGCTTCTGTGGTATTCTGGAGTCCTCTACAGGATGGCGCCTGAGACAGCTGCATAGAACTGCCTTGGCATAGTAGCGAGTGGCCACCCTCCCAGTATTTTCCCGACCTACCTTTAGTTTTATGTCAACAATGGGATAAAAAGGGGGACATTATTAAATAGGATATTCCCCTCTTTGAAATACGCACTCTAAATTATTTCTAAATGTTTATTAAAGCAAACCGAGGCATAGCTGCCATGTGAAAGGACCAATAATACATGAGGTGAGTGAAATACCCGTTTATTCCTCCCAGATTATGAAGATTTAAGAAATAGAGGGTATCCAGCTTGTCTCTCCACCACTGCACACAAAACGCTAACTAGTCTGTCTACTGCACGTCGGGCCAGTGAAGTCTTGTGAACAGCACCCAATAATACCGCTGCTCCTGTCTCCAAGAGAGTCCGGCTCACCTGTCACAGAAGAGGAGACAGGACAGGAAAGGAGAGCTGGTTCAGTCTCCTGGCTGTACCCCTCTTGCACACATGCCGCGCCCGCCTTAGAGTTACAATACGCAGTTGCTGTCATGCGAAGAGCCAGGGCGGGTGGGGGTGGAAATGGGGTCGTCGTGGGGGGGGGGAGGGTTGGGGGGAGACGGGAGGGGTTTAATAAAATAAAAAATAAAACTCACTGTCCCGCGCCGCCTCAGCTTCTGGACGGGTCCCGACTCCCGCCGTTTTCCAATTCCTGCAGCTCTCATCGTCCTCAGGAAAGGCAGCCTCCCTCCCTCCCCTCAGCCAATCACAATGCTGCAATGGCAGCGTTGTGATTGGTGAGGCGCAGCGGAGAGCGCCCCAGTCGGGCCATTTTCTCTATGTAGGCTGCATGCAGCAGCCTAGATAGAGAAAAAAGGGGGAGTGCGCATGACTGCTTTGTTCGGCCCTGGGCCCGACCAAACAGTCAGTACCCACAACAGTGGGTAAGCCACTCCCCCCCTGCCCTCGAGCAGGACAGCCCACCCGCCCGCCCCCAACCAGGCACGCACTTCTGCTTTCTCGCAGTGCGAGAAGCAGAAACATAAAATGGTAGTTTTTACCATCTATGTTTCTGCCTTCTCGCACTGCGAGAAAGCAGTGGAGCGACGCCCCCATGCCCCAATGGGGGAGCCGCCACTGGTGATACATCAGCAAAAAGTGGGGGTAACTATAAGAAGCAGATCCTACTCTCCTACACAACCCCCCCAAACGTAGGGACATTAAACTAACCTTGACCAGTTGAGTCTTCATGTTC
>CAWUFW010028913.1:0-20214 GCA_963921515.1 Calotriton arnoldi | reverse complement strand
AAGGGCCCCCCAAGCCCCAGGGACCACCACCCCCGGGGCTTTAATGTAGAATGAGTGGGTGTATAAGTGTCTGAATGGATGATTTAGTACGTGCGTGACTGACTCTACAAGTGAGTGATTAAACGTATCTTACTGAATGCATGGGTTAGTGACTAAACTGTGTGAATGTCTGTATCCGTCTGTCTGTTGCTGTGTAAGTGGCTGCATGGGTTTGTGAATAGCTACATGAGTGTCTATATGAGTTATTCATTGGTTGTCTGAGTATCTGTATGGGTGCCTGAGTGTTTGTGTGGATGGGGTGTGTGCGACTGTGCATAGATGTGTGAGTGGGTGATTCACTGGGTGGATGGTTTCAAGAGTGCATCTGTGATAGACTGTATGGGTGGGTAAGTGTGTGTATGAGTGTGTTAGTGAGTGAATGTATGTCCCAGTGGTACATGTGTGAGTAACTACATATGTGAAAGGCAGTATATATGTGTGTTGGAGTATATAAATAGCTATAAGCGAGAGTGAGTGATTGTGTAAGTGGCTGTATGGATGAGTGTGTGCTTGTATCAGTGATTGTATAAGAGCGTAACAATGTGCTAGTATTTTTATGATTAAGTGAGCTGGTGTGTGTATAACTGTATAGGTGAGTAAATGGCAGTGTGTTTAATTATTTGCATGACTGACTAGGTGTGTGAGTACCTCTATGGATGAGTGGCGGTGTTTGAGTGTCTATATAGGAGTAAGAGTGCATATGATAGTCCTGTACTGAGTGACCATAAGTATGAGTGACTGTACAGGTGAGTGAGTGGATGTGTGTGTGTAGACCTAAGAATCAGTGAGTGGGTATGTAGTTATTGGTGTTGGAGTGTCTATGGTTTTGCGAATGGCAGTCTGTAATTTAGATTGGGTGTATCAAAGGTTATATTAGGGTGTGAAGAGCTGCATCAGATTATCACGTGGATGATGTCATCAGTGATGTCATTTGAGATGTCATCAGTGATGTCATGAGTGATGTCACTGACCATGTCATGAGTGATGTAATATGTGACGTCATCAGCAGTGCATTGCGGGCGCGAGTTATAGTTAGCTGAACTAACTATAACGGGGAATTTCACGGGTTTTGTACGAGTGCAATGTCCAAGTAACTATAACTGTCCCTAAAACCTATGGTTTTTTCAGTGAATTTCAAAGGTTTTTAAATGCTAATTTCTAACTATAACATATCTGAAACCTATGGTTTTTTCAGTGAATTTCAAAGGTTTTTAAATGCTAATTCCTAACTATAACATGTCTGAAACCTACGGTTTTTTCAGTGAATTTCAAAGGTTTTGTAAATGACAATTTTTAAATGTATTAATTGTTATATTAATTTTTTTCATACTGATTTACTACATTTTTAGAAACAATTTTTTTTACATATTTTATTTTTTAAATTACATTGTAATTACATTATACATTACATTACAAAAAATACTTTCTCAGAATGAATTACTTTAGTTTAAATACTTTGCACATAGGCAATAGACTTTTAAGTACAGTAGTTACAGTTGTTGCAATGGGCAACACATTTTCAAACACAATGCAACATTCAGCTCAATGTGAATTTCTAGTTAAATGCAATTAGTTACTTTATGGATTACTTTTCTAACCACAGGACTGGATCATAGATTCAGTCCTGGTACATCTCCTGTAAACAGTTGAGTAAAAGCGTTTTGGTTACAGTCGTGATTTTTAAGGAATATTATTGTATTTTAAAAGTTGACACTTAGAAACTTTTTCTCATAGAATCACCAATGTTATCCTATGGAAGGAAATTCACTTAGCAGGTAAAAACTGTTATCGTTACTTTTTCTTACTCAGTGTTGGATCCTGGATCCAGCACTGGTGCATCTCCTGTAAACAGTTGAAAGAATGCGTTTAAGTCATACAGGCGATTTTTAAGGCATATTTGTAGTTTGTGAAAATCAACACTTTGAAACTTTTCTGCTGAAAACCAGACAATGGATTCCTATGGAAGAAAATATAAGTTACTGGTAAGTACGGTTAAAATTACTTTTCAGGGTCAGTGCTGGGCTAAAAGATGCAGCACTGGGTTCTCTCCTGATAACAGGTGAGTAAATTGGAATTCGTACTTTGGTTGATTTTAGAGGAATATTATAAAGTTCCAAAACTCCACACTTAGAAGAATTTCCAAGTGAAACCAGTCAATGTTAGCCTATGAAGGAAATTCAAGTTACCGGTAAGTACGGTTAAAATTACTTTTCAGGACCAGTACTGGGCTGAAAGATGCAGCATTGAGGTCTCTCCTGATAACAGGTGAGTAAATCAGAATTCGGATTTCGGCTGATTTTAGAGGAATATTTGTATGTTTCAAAAATCAACACAGAAACTTTTTCAGCAAAAAGCAGGCAATGATATCCTATGGAAGGAAATTCAAGTTACTGGTAAGTACGGTTAAAATTACTTTTCAGGATTAGTACTGGGCTGAAAGATGCAGCACTGAGGTCTCTCCTGATAACAGGTGAGTAAATCGGAATTCGTAGTTCGGCAGATTTTAGAGGAATATTTGCACAATGGTGAAGGGAGGGGCGGGGCCTGAGGTGACATCTGTGCAAACGCGCCCCGTGGCGCGTTTTAAGTTGGGGGATTAAGTCCCCTTGAATCATGAGGGTCCCTAGGGGCCAACTAGCCCACCAGGAACCTCCAGTATGCGCCAGAGGCTGCGTTGCAGAGACGTGTAGAGAGGCCACACCCCTTTTACACCTCTCTGCAACGCAGCTCTGTGGCGCTTTCTGGATGTACCTGTTGGGCTAGTTGGCCCCAGAGACCCTCAGCATTGAAGGTGATTTAATCCCCCAACTTAAAACGCGCCACGGGCGCGTTTGCACAGATGTTACCTGAAGCCCCGCCCCTCCCTTCACCACTGTGCAAACGCGCCCGTGGCGCGTTTTAAGTCGGGGATTAACTCCCCTTGAATCCTGAGGGTCCCTGGGGGCCAACTAGCCCAACAGGTATATCCAAAAAGCGCCACAGAGCTGAGTTGCAGAGAGGTGTAAAAAGGGGCGTGGCCTCTGTACACCTCTCTGCAACGCAGCCCCCTGGCGCATACTGGAGGTTCCTGGTGGGCTAGTTGGCCCCAGGGACCCCAGTATTCAAGGGGAATTCGTTCCCCCTCTGCAAACGCGCCAGGGGCGCGTTTGCAGAGTGCTGTCAAAGAGGCCGATGCCGTTTTTTAATTTTTTAAAAAATGGGACCCCCTGAGCAGGCCTAGGGGGTTAGGGTGTTTCTACCCTGCCCCCTTTGTGCCTTTTGCGCACTTGTTTCTTTTTTTTTTCTCAGCGGCACCCTAAGCGCATCCCGCTGATTTTTAAAAAAAAAATTATAATTTTTTGCCCAGGGGGTCCTTGTAGGACCCCCTGAGCAGACCTAGGGGGTCAGGGTGTTGCTACCCTTCCCCCTTTTTGCGCTTTGCGCACTTGTTTCTGTCCCTCGGTTCTACCGAGGGACAAAATGGCTGCCAACACTTCCTGATTTGGAGTGTTGACAGCCAATTAGCATGCAGCTCGTGATCGGGAGGGTGCGCGGATCCTCCGTGCCCATAGATATATATGTACTTTTACTTTTGATTTTCTCAGCAACTACTGAACGGATTTACACCATTTAACAAAAGGGTTCTTTCTGAACCAAGAACTACCTCTTTGCCAAATTTGGTGTAATTCCGTTCAGCAGTCGAGCTGTAGCCGTGTCTAAAGTTTCCTATGGAAAAATGAATGGGGAAAACGCGTTTTGGGACCCCCCTTTTTTCTCGGCCCCCGCTTGACGAATCACCCCGAGACTTTCAGGATAGGAGCGCACCGGAGCGCCCCACAAAGTTTGAAAATTTCGCGAAGATACGTCAACCGGCAAGAGAGTTATTTCAAATAGAATGTCGCGGATTTCCTATGGAAAATAGGTCCTAACTATAACTATCTACTGGCGACTGCCAGTAGATAATATATTATCTACTGGCGGTCGCCAGTAGAAAGTTATAGTTAGGACCTATTTTCCATAGGAAATTCGTAACATTCTTTTCCCAATAACTTTGGCGCCGGTTGACGAATCTTCGCGAAATTTTCAAAACTTATGGACCACTCCGGTCCGCTTCTATCTTGAAAGTTTCGGGTGATTCGGCCAGCGGGGGCCGAGAAAAAAGGGCGGTCCCAAAATGTGTTTTCTCCATGTTAATTCCCATAGGAAACTTTAGCCACGGCTACAGCCTGAACTGCTGAACAGAATTACACCAATTTGGCAAAAAGGTAGTGCTTGGTTCAGAAAGCGCCCTTTTTTTTAAATGGTGTAAATCCATTCAGTAATTCCAGAGAAATTCAAAACATAAGAGTCAAAAAATCAATTTCCCATAGGAAACTTTATGCAAGGCTACAGCCGAAACTACTGAACGGATTTACCCCAAATTTGGTAAAAATGTACTGCTTGGCTCAGAAAGCGACCTTTTTAAAAATGGTGTAAATCCATTCAGTAGTTGCTGAGAAAATCAAAAATAAATGTTTCGATATTTAGAGGCACGGAGGATACGCGGACCCTCCCGACCATGAGCTTTATTCTAATTGGCTGTCAACACTCCAAACCAGGAAGTGTTGGCAGCCATCTTGTGACTCGGTAGAACCGAGTCACAAGAAAAGAGAAAAACAAACACGAAAAAAAAGGAAAGGGGGCAGGGTAGAAACACCCTGACCCCCTAGGCCTGCTCAGGCGGTCCCACAAGGACCCCCAGGGCCCAAAAAAGCATTTTTTTCAAAAGAAAATCGGCGAGATTCGTGCACCCAGCGCGAATTTCGGCCGAAAATTTAAAAAAAACGAAGCGCAGACTCCCGCGCTTCGTTGGATTGAAGCCCCCGGGTGGGCCAAGTCCCGGGGGCACTGAAAAAATATGTGGGGGGGTCCCAATGCCCCCCACACTGCCCCGGGGACCGCCACCTCCCCGGGGCTTGATTAAAGAGTTGTGGGGGGACGCAGCCCCCCCGCAGCCCCGGGGACTGCCACCCCCGGGGCTAATTTTTAAATCTGTGGGGGGCCTCCAAGGCCCCCCAAGCCCTGGGGACCGGGGCTTTCATTAATTATTTCGGGGGGCACACGGCCCCCCCGCAGCCCCGGCGACCACCACCCCCTGAGGCTTCTTTTTTTTTTAAAAAGATACCTGTGTTGGGGGGCTCGAGCCACCCCACATGCCCCGGGGACCGCCACCTCCCCAGGGCACTAAAATGCTAATTTGGGGGTCCGGAACGGACCCCCGAGCCCCGGGGACCACCACCTCCCCGGGGCTGTGCAAATGGTGGGAGGGGGGCCGCGCGGCCCCCCTCCTGGAGGCAGTGATGGCCCTGGGCACTGCCACCCCCCAGGGCCGGCTCCTGCAGTGTCCCCGGGGTGCCCACCCCCGGGACACTGCTGTTTGCAATGACAGGGCGGGAGCCTCGCGGCTCCCCCCTGTCATTGCAAACTCTGCTTTGCTTCATTGAAGCAAGAGCAGGGAAACCTGCTCTCGCTTCAATGAAGCAAAGCAGATTGCTTTTCCACACGGGGAGCTGCATGTCAGCAGCTCCCCATGTGGAAAAGCAATGCCGGCTCCAGCAGGACGCGGGGAGCCGGCGGGACCGTGGGGGCATTGGGGCTCCCTCCACAGTCCCCAACGGAGAGGGCCAGCCCCGGGGGATGGGGTCCCCGGGGCTAGAAGTGGCCCGGGAGGGGGGCCACGCAGCCCCCCTCCATAAAAAAACAAAACAAAAAAAATAATTTAAATAAAGGCCGGCCCCGGGGGATGGGGTCCCCGGTGCCAATAGAGGCCTCAGGAGCGGGGCCACGCAGCCCCCCTCCATAAAAAAACAAAATCTGGCCATGCCCCGGGGGATGGGGTCCCCGGGGCCAGAATTGGCCACGGGAGGGGTGCCCACGCGGCCCCCTTCCCGTTCATTTTTTTTTTTATTAAAAAAGGGGTCAGGCCCTGGGGGATGGGGTTCCCAGGCCCCCAAAAAAGTAAAAAGAAGGGGGGCCACACAGCCCCCTTCCCAACATTTTTTTTTTTTAAAACACGCAATCGTGCCGGAGGCCACGCCCCCTCCCAGCAACATTCTGCAAATGCGCCCTGTGGCGCGTTTTAAGTTGGGAAATGAATTCCCCTTCAATACTGGGGGTCCCTGGGGGCCAACTAGCCCACCAGGTACCTCCAGTAAGCGCCACAGGGCTGCGTTGCAGAGAGGTGGTCCAGGCCACACCCCTTTTTACACCTCTCTGCAACGCAGCTCTGGGGCGCTTACTGGAGGTACCTAGTGGGCTAGTTGGACCCCAGGGACCCTCAGGATTCAAGGGGACTTTATCCCCCAACTTAAAACGCGCCAAGGGGCGCATTTGCACAGTGGTGAAAGGAGGGAGCGGGGCCTGAGGTGACATGTGTGCAAACACGCCCTATGATGCGTTTTAAGTTGGGGAATTAATTCCTCTTCAATCCTGAGGGCCCCTGGGGGCCAACAAGCCCAACAGGTACCTCCAGTAAGCACCACAGGCCTGCGTTGCAGAGAGGTGGTCCAGGCCACGTCCCTTTTTACACCTCTCTGAAACGCAGCTCTGTGGCACTTACTGGAAGTACCTGGTGGGATAGTTGGGCCCCAGGGACCCTCAGGATTCAAGGTAACCTAATCCCCCAACTTAAAACGCACCACGGGGCGCGTTTGCACAGTGGTGAAGGGAGGGGGCGGGGCCTCAGGTGACAAGTGTGCAAACACACCCTGTGGCACGTTTTAAGTTGGGGAATTAATTCCCCTTGAATCATGAGGGACCTTGGGGGCCAACTAGCCCACCAGGTACCTCCAGTAAGCGCCACAGGCCTGCCTTGCAGAGAGGTGGTCCGAGGCCATGCCCCTTTTTACACCTCTCTGCAACGCAGCTCTGTGGCGCTTACTGGAGGTACCTGGTGGGCTAGTTGGACTCCAGGGACCCTCAGGATTCAAGGGGACTTAATCCCCCAACTTAAAACGCGCCACGGGTGTGTTTGCACAGTGGTGAAGGGAGGGGGCTGGGCCCGATGTGACAAGTGTGCAAACGCGCTCCGCAGTGTGTTGTAAGTTGGGGGATTAAGTCCCCTTGCATCCTGAGGGTCCCTTGGGTCCAAGTAGCCCTCTAGGTACCTCCAGTAAGCACCACAGAGCTGCGTTGCAGAGAGGTGTAAAAAGGGGAGTGGCCTTGGACCACCTCTCTGCAACGCAGTTCTGTGGCGATTACTGGAGGTACCTGGTGGGCTAGTTGGCCCCAGGCACCCTCAGGATTCAAGGGGAATTAATCCCCCAACTTAAAACCCGCCAGGGGGCGCGTTTGCACAGTGGTAGAGGGAGGGGGCGGGCCTGATGTGACATGTGTGTACTTATCCAATCACTCCGCCAAAACCCAAGCACTTATAAATTCACTGTGCACTCTCTTTGCATTACTCTAATCATCCAGTCAGTACCCATGCACTCATGCAATGACCCATGCACTAACTCATGCACTGCTACAATACCCTGAACACTACTGATGCTGCCGAGCAATCGCCCTGTCACTACCCATGAACTCCTCCAATCACCCAGCCAGCACCATGTACTTATCCACTCACTCCGCCAAAACAAAAGCACTTATAAATTCACCATGCACTCTCCTTGCAGTACTCTAATCATCCAGTCACTACCCATGTACTCATGCAATGACCCAGGCACTAACACATGCACTGCTACAATCCCCTGAGCACTAATGATGCAGCCCAGCCATCTCTTTGTCACTACCCATGCACTCCTCCAATCACCCAGCCAGCACCATGTACTTATCCAATCACTCCGCCAAAACCCAAGCACTTATAGATTCACCATGCACTCTCCTTGCAGTACTCTAATCATCCAGTCAGTGCCCATGCACTCATGCAATGACCCATGCACTAACTCATGCACTGCTACAATACTCTGAGCACTAATGATGCAGTCCAGCCATCGCCCTGTCACTACCCATGCACTCCTCCAATCACCCAGCGAGCACCATGTACTTATCCAATCACTCCGCCAAAACCGAAGCACTTATAAATTCACTGTGCACTCTCCTTGCATTACTCTAATCATCCAGTCAGTACCCATGCACTCATGCAATGACCCACGCACTAACTCATGCACTGCTACAATACCCTGAGCACTACTGATGCAGTCCAGCCATCGCCCTGTCACTACCCATGCACTCCTCCAATCACCCAGCGAGCACCATGTACTTATCCAATCACTCCACCAAAACACAAGCACTTATAAATTCACCATGCACTCTCCTTGCAGTACTCTAATCATCCAGTCACTACCCATGTGCTCATGCAATGACGCAGGCACTAACTCATGCACTGCTACAATACTATGAGCACTACTGATGCAGTCCAGCCATTGCCCTGTCATTACCCATGCACTCCTCCGATCACCCAGCGAGCACCATGTACTTATCCAATCACTCCGCCAAAACCGAAGCACTTATAAATTCACTGTGCACTCTCCTTGCATTACTCTAATCATCCAGTCAGTACCCATGCACTCATGCAATGACCCATGCACTAACTCATGCACTGCTACAATACACTGAGCACTACTGATGCAGTCCAGCCATCGCCCTGTCACTACCCATGCACTCCTCCAGTCACCCAGCGAGCACCATGTACTTATCCAATCACTCCGCCAAAACACAAGCCTTTATAAATTCACCATGCACTCTCTTTGCAGTACTCTAATCATCCAGTCACTACCCATGTACTCATGCAATGACGCAGGCACTAACACATGCACTGCTACAATCCCCTGAGGACTACTGATGCAGTCCAGCCATATCTTTGTCACTACCCATGCACTCCTCCAATCACCCAACCAGTTCCATGTCCTTATCCAATCACTCTGCCAAAACACAAGCCTTTATAAATTCACCATCCACTCTCCTTGCAGTACTCTAATCATCCAGTCAGTACCCATGTACTCATCCAATGACCCATGCACTAACTCATGCACTGCTACAATACTCTGAGCACTACTGATGCAGTCCAGCCATCGCCCTGTCACTACCCATGCACTCCTCCTATCACCCAGCGAGCACCATGTACTTATCCAATCACTCCGCCAAAACACAAGCACTTATAAATTCACCATGCACTCTCCTTGCAGTACTCTAATCATCCAGTCACTACCCATGTACTCATGCAATGACGCAGGCACTAACTCATGCACTGCTACAATCCCCTGAGGACTACTGATGCAGTCCAGCCATCTCCTTGTCACTACCCATGCACTCCTCCAATCACCCAACCAGTTCCATGTCCTTATCCAATCACTCCGCCAAAACCAAAGCACTAATAAATTCACTGTGCACTCTCCTTGCATTACTCTAATCATCCAGTCAGTACCCATGCACTCATGCAATGACCCATGCACTAACTCATGCACTGCTACAATACCCTGAGCACTACTGATGCAGTCCAGCCATCGCCCTGTCACTACCCATGCACTCCTCCGATCACCCAGCCAGCACCATGTACTTATCCAATCACTCCGCCAAAACCGAAGCACTTATAAATTCACTGTGCACTCTCCTTGCATTACTCTAATCATCCAGTCAGTACCCATGTACTCATCCAATGACCCAGGCACTAACTCATGCACTGCTACAATACTCTGAGCACTACTGATGCAGTCCAGCCATCGCCCTGTCACTACCCATGCACTCCTCCTATCACCCAGCGAGCACCATGTACTTATCCAATCACTCCGCCAAAACCCAAGCACTTATAAATTCACCATGCACTCTCCTTACATTACTCTAATCATCCAGTCAGTACCCATGCACTCAAGCAATGACCCATGCACTAACTCATGCACTGCTACAATACCCTGAGCACTACTGATGCAGTCCAGCCATCGCCCTGTCACTACCCATGCACTCCTCCAATCACCCAGCGAGCACCATGTACTTATCCAATCACTCCGCCAAAACACAAATGTGAGAAGTTGGCCTTGTATATGCTGTCCACTAATTAAAGTGGGCACCTTGTACCAGTCCAAACAACCCCTTATGGAGATAGGTTAAAGACAACCTTTTGTGAAAGCTATCCTAGTGGTAGCTATGGAGAGCAGCCTTCAGGCTAAGTCTTGAAGGAATGTAAAGTAGCTTGTTTTACCAGTCTATAATCTCTTGAGTGACCAAATGAAAGAGGACCACACCAGGTATATATATAAAATATGTGTATTTAGTCTTAAACACACCCCTCTAGTCTCGTTATGAGGCTAGAGTTCGAAGTACATAAGTTACAAGTCAGTTATCAACAGTAATAGCACAAATACATGTTTGAGCCCTAGGGGCGTACCAAACCATATACCAAAAAAGTGGTATAAGAACCACGACTGAGCTAGACACAAGGCCTAGAGCCTGTAGAAGTGCTTGGCCCTCAAGGAACCACCCAAGGTAGTGACACAGGGGACCCACTGGGGACACGTGCAGTGTGAGAACACAGCCACGAGCCGCCGTTGACTCCTATGGGGAAAGTCGCGGTAAGATTTTTAAAGGAAAAGGACACTTAGAGGAGGACTTGGAGCAAACCCCTTTAGAACTAGGCAGTTCTAGAGTCAATACCCATGGGAGCACCAGAGTACTCGAGTTACCTCACCCAGGGAAGCCGGGTGCATAGGTGCCTTTCGGTGTCGGGATTCGTCGTCGTTTTCAATGGCGATCTGCTGCAAAGTGCTGCTGGCGGCCAAGTCGAAAGTGTCCGGGTGGATCCAAGGGTGGATCAAAGATCTGAAGGACCTGAAAGCAGAGGGGTCAGAGTCTGGGTCACTAGCCAGTGACCAGGAAGGCGATGAGCAGATGCCCACCGATGTCGGGTGCTTCAGGTTGGTTGATGGTCATCTTGTCTCTTCAGCCACGAGGTCCAGGAGGTGTCGACAATGACCAGGAGCTGGATTCGAGGTGTCCCACAAAGTCTGTCGATTGCTGGCATGTCGGCGACCGGATTGTACCTAACAAGCCTTGGCAACGGCAAGTCATGTGGAAACAAAGAAAGGACGTTGGTGCAGACCAGCAAGGTCTGAGGGACTCACCCAGCAAGGGTAAGTCAGGGCACCTCTGGAGCAACCAGGAAAGCCCAAGCAGAAGAAGAGTTGCCTTCAGGAGGGCCCACTAACCAACGGACTAGCGACCGCAAAGGAGCCTCAAGTGGCGCACTTGGAGCTGGCTCACAATATACTCGTGGAGTGGAGGCCAGTGATCTTCGGTGCAGTCGGTGCTGGAGGCGGAGGCTACTTGAAGCCCAAAGCACAACTTTGTGGGAGACCAGGAAGAGGATGCACTTGCAAACGTTCTCAGTGTCCAGGGGTCATGGTTCCATGTTACCCATGACAGCTACATGCCTCAGCTTTGCTGGGGTCTCAGGGATGCCTCGGGGAAGTGTGGAAATTCACCTCTGGTGTTGCAAAGACTTCGGCGTCCGGCGGGAGCTTCAGCGATGCAGACCAGACAATTGCTTCTTAGGTGCCTGCCAAGCAGGGGAGTCACTCCTTGACCCCAAGGGAGATTCTTCAGTCCTCTAATCTTCATGTAGAGCGTCGAAGGTCCAGGATTCGGCTTCAGAGTTTCGTCCAGGGTAATCTAAAGTCCTAAGGACTGGGGTCCCATACTTATACCAAGTTAGGGGGTTGGACATACTCTGGGGACCCACCTATGGGAGGGTCAGGGAAGAGGGGTGGTTACACCCATTCCCTTTGTCCAGTTTTGCACCAGAGCAGGGGCAGGTAGCCCCTGCAACCGGTTTGAACTGGACTATGCACAGGGACACCAAATGTGCCCCCAGTGCAGGACTTCAAAGCACCAGAGAGTGCTCCCGCCCAGCCCCAATACACACTATCCTCTATGGGGAGGTGGTTACACCTCCCTGTGACAGGAAACCTATTGTTCAGGCCTCCCCTGCCGGAGTTTCGGTCAGCAGCAGGAGGCAAGACCTGTGTCTGTGGCAGCGCCATCCATTTTGTGATGCCAGGGCTCTGAAAAGTTAATACCGGGTATGCCGGTGTGTACATGTCTCTCCCTCTAGAAGGGTGGAATGCTACCCCCGCTGCCAGGACTGGCGGGGGGGTAGTATTCCAAGGTGTTTGACACCAAACACGACATGTATTGGTGCAGCCAGTCCAAAGTTAGCATTGTACTGCGAGGATATAATGCACTTAAGAGTATATGGTAGGATGTACCACAAACAGCATCAGAGGATTGACTCTGAATGCTGCAGAGGGGCTCTGCTCATGCAGGGGCACCCTCTCACATAAAAAACAAGCACTCTGCCTTCAGGATTGTTAAGGCCTGCCATAGGAGTGACTTATAGGTTTATATGTGTGTGCAATGGTAGTGATATAGGTAGCCTATATCACAGTAAGGGGTGCATGCACCACCTTACCCATGCTGCAGTAGCAGACCTGTGGTGTCATTTTGGAGGGCCTCCCAGGGGTGGCATAATACATGCTTCAGCCCCTGGTAGGCCTCTGGGGTACCTATGCCCTGGGAACATAGTATACCATATACTAGGGACTTATAAGGGCACTCCAGAATCCAATCAAAGAGGTACCTAAGGTACCTGGAAACCATTTTAGAGAGGAAGCAGCTAGGCTGGGGTTCTGATTAGCAGGGCCCCAGCCAGACTAAAGTCAAAAAACAGTGAAGCATCATCAAAAAGTGGGGGTACCCATGTGAAGCAGATCCTACTCTCCTACAACACGCACTTATAAATTCACCATGCACTCTCCTTGCAGTACTCTAATCATCCAGTCACTACCCATGTACTCATGCAATGACCCAGGCACTAACACATACACTGCTACAATCCCCTGAGCACTACTGATGCAGCCCAGCCATCTCTTTGTCACTACCCATGCACTCCTCCAATCACCCAGCCAACACCATGTACTTATCCAATCACTCTGCCAAAACCCAAGCACTAATAGATTCACCATGCACTCTCCTTGCAGTACTCTAATCATCCAGTCAGTACCCATGCACTCATGCAATGACCCACGCACTAACTCATGCACTGCTACAATACCCTGAGCACTACTGATGCAGTCCAGCCATCGCCCTGTCACTACCCATGCACTCCTCCAATCACCCAGCAAGCACCATGTACTTATCCAATCACTCCGCCAAAACACAAGCACTTATAAATTCACCATGCACTCTCCTTGCAGTACTCTAATCATCCAGTCACTACCCATGTACTCATGCAATGACGCAGGCACTAACTCATGCACTGCTACAATACTCTGAGCACTACTGATGCAGTCCAGCCATTGCCCTGTCACTACCCATGCACTCTTCCGATCACCCAGCGAGCACCATGTACTTATCCAATCACTCCGCCAAAACCGAAGCACTTATAAATTCACTGTGCACTCTCCTTGCATTACTCTAATCATCCAGTCAGTACCCATGCACTCATGCAATGACCCATGCACTAACTCATGCACTGCTACAATACCCTGAGCACTACTGATGCAGTCCAGCCATCGCCCTGTCACTACCGATGCACTCCTCCAATCACCCAGCGAGCACCATGTACTTATCCAATCACTCCGCCAAAACACAAGCACTTATAAATTCACCATGCACTCTCCTTGCAGTACTCTAATCATCCAGTCACTACCCATGTACTCATGCAATGACGCAGGCACTAACACATGCACTGCTACAATCCCCTGAGCACTACTGATGCAGTCCAGCCATCGCCCTGTCACTACCCATGCACTCCTCCTATCACCCCGCGAGCACCATGTACTTATCCAATCACTCCGCCAAAACCCAAGCACTTATAAATTCACCATGCACTCTCCTTGCATTACTCTAATCATCCAGTCAGTACCCATGCACTCATGCAATGACCCATGCACTAACTCATGCACTGCTACAATACCCTGAGCACTACTGATGCAGTCCAGCCATCGCCCTGTCACTACCCATGCACTCCTCCAATCACCCAGCTGTGAGAAGTTGGCCTGGTATATGCTGCCCACTAATTATAGTTGGCACCTTGCACCAGTCCAAACAACCCCTTATTGGAGATAGGTTAAAGACAACCTGTTTAATCAAGATGGCCGCCGTGGTGGATATCAGCTGAGAAGCTCCGGGGCTGGGGATCACTGTTTGGTGAACATCCCCGTATATCCCCCCCTTCTCTCCCTACAGTTCGGCATCCCTGCACTGGGTAAATCTTCTGCATCTCAACGATCCGTTCCTGTCCGCGCAAGGGCTTACCGGAATGGCTTTTTCCTGCTCAGATCTGGCTTCCTGGATATTGCCTGTGATGAGTGGTGGGCTGAGGCTGCCGCTGGGAACGACCACGGACTGAAGTTGAAGGTACCAACAGACAACGGAGGTTAATACCTAGGTTCTGACTGCGGACCAAGTGCAGACCGGAGCGCCTGGTTCGCGCCCCCAATGAGGAGCTGAGCCTGCGAGTCACCTCTGAAGCAAGGCTGCCGCCCATGCTCCCTCCGAGCGGATGTAGAGCGGCTTCGATAACGGAAGGAGCTGGTTCGCAGCGGAGTTCCGAATTCCGCCAGCATGCCTCAGAGGGTACCAGACGATATCGCTCTGCAGTGCTGAGGTACGTTTTTGCCACTGCAACCTTGCCGTATATTATCGACGCCCAGGCTTGCACTTCTATACCGCCTGACCTTAAAATGGCGCCTTCGTAAGAAGTGCGAGGAGCGCCTCTCACCTTCCCCGGCCGGCTTGCGCGTTGGAATCCTGCCCAATACAATCTATGATTCCTGTTGTGATGCATAATGACTCTTGAAGGATATGATACTGCCACTGCAACCTTGCCGTATGTTACTGACGCCCAGGCTTGTACTTCTATACCGCCTGACCTCAAAATGGCGCCCTCTTAAGAAGTGGGAGGAGCACCTCTCACCTTCCTCGGCCGGCGTGCGCCCTGGAATACCCTCAATAAGAACTATGATTCATGACGCGAGGCCAATGACTCTTGAGGTGATCCTTTGCAATTCTGATCGTTTTACACGACGCACATGATTCCAGCAAACGATGTAAACAAATTATATAGGTTTGATTGTGGGGCAGCCATTTATCCTTTACTTGTCCCTGCTATACCAGGTTCTTACTAACCTGAAAGGCTTCAAACATCAACAATGTCCCCCCAGACAATTTAGGATAGCAAAGAAACAATGTAGGTCAATCCTAAGCATATTAGTAAGCAAATAATCCTACCAGTGAACGGACGAAGGAAGGAAGCCGAGATATAAGGAAGTTAAGAAAATAAAGAAGGGAAGAAGGAGAGTTGATAATAAAAAAAATAAAAAAAATAAAAAAAAATGGATAAAAACCTAGAACTCTCAGGCCGCCATGCCTTCACCATCTCATACCCCCCTAATCGCTCCAAAAACGCAGCAAAGAAGTTCAAGCATAGGCTAATGAAATCTCACCCTGAGATTCTCATTTCAGATCCCTTCTTCTGCATCAGCAAAGGCCTACTATTGAACGACCTCATCTTTTACACAAAAAAACGTGCGCAGTGGAGAAATACCTTCTACTCCATGCTCCAAATCTCCAACGTCAAAAAAACCCCGCATGCCCTCAAACTGTCGATAGTCTCGTCAGACTTCTGCCCTGCGAATGCCACTATCTCCATATACAACAACGGCAATATCCTGATACAAGCTTCTAATTCCAATCTCGCCACCATAGACAAGATCTTCCCTACTCTCAAGAAAGCAGTGAACAGCAAGAAAATCTCACCCCCGCCACTACTCTCCCCGATTTTCCCGATGACACCCCAACTCTACTACAAAATCCCATAATAATCTCTATGGAACCGATATCTCTCCACACCCCCAATGAACTCGACCCCTCCGTCATATCGATCTCAACCACACCGGGACCCCTTGGCCCAGGAGGGACAGGGTTACTCTTAGCGACCGGCCACCACACTGCAGATACACCATTGATAACCCTGGTGTCTACGGAAGAATTCACCAACCTGGATTCTACACACGACATCCCTCTCTCCCCATCTTCACCTGAGCTGGCATGCATAGCTCCCCACGACCTATTGCGTACCCCGTTACCTGACCAGCTCCCATCACCCCTGATACTCACTCCGCCCTTATGCACTCTCCACTCTTTGACCATACCCCAATCACATGCGTCAGCCCCTATCATGCGGTCACATCCAAAGGCCTTCTCACACACTGATTCGGACCTTACAACGAACATCCATGATCAACTAACCCCTTCAATCCCTAATAACGTTATCCCTAGGCAACCAGTTAATGAGATACTCACTCCGCCCTTATGCACTCTCCACTCTTTGACCATACCCCAATCACATGCGTCAGCCCCTATCATGCGGTCACATCCAAAGGCCTTCTCATACACTGATTTGGACCTTACAACGAACATCCATGATCAACTAACCCCTTCAATCCCTAATAACGTTATCCCTAGGCAACCAGTTAATGAGATACCCTTGCAACCAAACCTTATTTGCCGACCTCCCGCTACAATAGAACCCACACCTACTCACACATCTAATTATCGCAACGCTGATTGGATCGAACGATTCAATGAGCTAGCCAGTGGCCTAGCCCATCTCAAGGATGAAATGCAAAGTCTATCAACCATCACCAAAGAACTCCTAAACACACACAGAGCTACTAGTGCCACCGTGAACCGAATCAGTCACCTAACTAGCAGATATATCACCAAGAACTCACACCTCGAGGATACCAAACAGTATAAGATACCTTCCCCCAATGACCCATCTCGTCCTAGGAGGGCAACTGCTGTACTATCGGACAATGACATTGGTGACCTCTGCATATCCTATGCCAGCCAGACAGCCATCAGTGAGTCTCGTTGTGGCACTATCCAATCCATTCAAACCAACCCCTTCAGAGAACCCACTCACAACCACAGATCCATTATTAGAGATAACCTCACAAATATCAACATAGTGCAGACCACTCCCCCCCATCTGACTAGCAAGCTGAAATGTGCACTCATCAATTGCAGATCTGCTAACAAACATGCCCCTGACATTTACGACTTCATCCTCGTGAATGATCTTGACATTATCGTCCTTACCGAAACATGGCTAAACAGTTCCTCCTCTCCCATCTTGGACCTACTGGTACCCCCTGGACACAACCTAATCCGTCTAGACAGAAACATGCAACCCGGCGGCGGGATAGCATGCATTTATCGAAACACTATCGCAGTCAATCAAGCAGACTCCACCTCTCTATCCTCTTGCGAATATCTCTGTATCAACATCTCTGATGACAAGCGCCTCGCCTGCAAACTTCACATAATTTATCACCCCCCGGGTGATAATTTGACGTTCATCGATGAGCTAATGGAAGTTATTACATCCAATGACAACTCACAAGTACCACAGATTTTCCTGGGCGACTTCAATCTCCACTGGAATAACTCAGGTGATCTTGGTGTCAGTTGTCTTAAATCTTTTCTGGCAAATCAGGATCTGTCCCAACTATGTGACAGTCCAACCCACAACAAGGGAGAGACACTAGACCTCATCATAGCTAAAATGAACACTGTATCTTTAGAATCCATCACCCCCTGTGACTGGACAGACCATTATAGCATTCTCTTCTCCATCAATATCGTGGTAAGTCCTAAAAGGGGTCAACCCACAAAAACAAAACAATGGAAAAGGAATATACAAAATATCAACCCCATCGACCTGGTAAACCGATGCAACTCCGCCCTGACCCCCTCAACAGACATGGCAGACGTCCACGACCTTACAGTCTTTTACAATTCCACAATGCTTGAAATTCTTGACTCTGCAGCGCCCATCCAGGAAAAAAACGTTTCCTCCAAACTCTCAAAACCATGGTTCAATGAGAATCTGAATTCGGAGCGGCGAAAGCTAAGATCAGCGGAGCGACTATGGAAATCAGCACCCTCCATTGAGCACTTATATCAACTCAGAGTGCTGAGGAATTCATACAATAGGAAGATCCTAAAGGCTAAAGCAGACTTTTTCAAATCCCAGCTGAACCAAGCCATCAACCGTCCCAAAAAACTATTCGAAATCGTCAAACAACAAGCGTGCAACAAGCCAAACTCCCTGGAACCAAGCGATTCGGTTACACCTAACTGCGATGAGCTGGCCAACTTCTTCCTAGAAAAAACAAAATCCATTGAACTCAACATCCAATCTAAGAAGGTCCTCCCTCAAACTATGGCCCTTGATGATAAATCTCACTCTCAGATCAAGGTCCATTTTATTACTCCGACTGAAATCCCCAAAAACAATGCCTCCTGGCACACCTTCTCGCCCATCCCTGAACAAGAAATCTACAACACTCTTCTAACGATTAACCCCTCAAATCACTTCTCTGACCCCTTACCTCCTTCTTTATTCAAAATGATAAAAACCTCTATTCTTCCCCTATGGTCAAAGATCGTAAACGCCTCCCTGAGACAAGGGTCCATACCGGACTGTCTCAAAATAGGGCAGGTCACTCCTATACTAAAGAAGTCTGACTCCCCCCACTGATCTCAACAACTACCGCCCTATATCCAACATCCCCACTCTGGCGAAATTGCTGGAAAAATGTGTGCAAATACAACTATGCAACCACATCGAGAATTACAACCTCCTAGACAAACACCAATCCGGCTTCCAGCATGGTCACAGCACTGAATCTGCACTCACCCACATAATGGACGACATCCTAAAATTGCTTGACCACAATGAATCATGCCTATTGATACTTCTTGACTTATCCTCCGCTTTTGATACGGTTAAGCATGACAACCTACTGTCCTTACTGGAACGAAGGATGGACCTAACTGGCTCAGTGCTACAATGGTTCACCTCCTTCCTAAATAACAGAACACAAAGAATTAAGACGAAGAATTCACTCTCTCAACCCTCCATGGTCACCATAGGGGTTCCACAAGGCTCAGCACTCTCACCCATCCTTTTCAATTTACTCATGGAACCCCTGGCAAACGCACTGAACTCTGCGAACATTCTATATCACCTATATGCGGACGACACTCAACTGTATATGAAAATCTCCCAACCAGAAGACTTCATCTCCCTCAATGCTATTCTACAGAATACTCAAAGTTGGCTCACTGACAACCACCTCATGCTTAACACCAAAAAAACAGAATTCCTTCTCATCTCCCCTCCCAATCACACACCCAAGATAGACTTATGGTTGAAGCATCTTACTTCCTTTGACTGTGCTCCTCACATCATTGACTCTGCGAAATCCTTGGGAGTCACCATAGACAAACACCCGAACATGCAGGCGCAAATCAATATTGCCACCAAGGGAGCTAATCATCAGATGAGCATACTAAGGAAACTCAAGCCCTTCCTCCCACATAACGACTTACAAATGGCGGTTCAAGCCCTAGTGCTACCAAGATTGGACTATGGAAGCACCACCCTATGCGGTCTTCCCAAATACAAGCTTGCCCCTCTGAGGGCTTCGCTTAACGCTGCGGCCAGATTGGTCTCAGGAACTAAAAGAAATAATCACATTTCTCCAACCTTGAAAGCTTTGAACTGGCTACCCTACGAGGCTAGAATACACCTAAAGACCGCCTGCATGACCCACAAAGCCCTGCATAGCAATACCCCCAGCTACTTAGCACGAAAGCTTGAGCGCTCAGGAGGATGCAGAGTATTGCGTAGTGCGAGTTCATTACTACTGAAACCACAATCCTTCCACAAAAAGAGAACTGATTGCAGAGCATTCTCAGGGATCGCTCCAAAGATTTGGAACTCCCTACCACCAGTGGTTCGCGGGATCACTTCCTTTACCTCCTTCAAAAAGAAGTAAAACAGCTCCTAATGAACAAATTCATATCCTAAGACTGTAATTGTATGATGTCTACCATTATCCTATGCTACCCTTATACCACGGTCTACCTCTTTTGTACCGAATGACTTATATCGAATGTATGCATACTACCTCAACCACCTAATATGCAATAACTTGTGTATTGTAAAGTGCTCTGATTCCCTCTTGGATCATTCCTTAATACTACTACTCTCCTATGCCACCCATATACTCCTATATACCTCTTTTGTACTGTATGGCGCAACAACTGTATTCTGTAAAGCGCTCTGATACCCCCGTGGGTCATGTT
>CAWUFW010028912.1:0-20217 GCA_963921515.1 Calotriton arnoldi | reverse complement strand
GCCTGGCATATGCTGTCCACTAATTATAGTGGGCACCTTGCACCAGTCCAAATCGACTCTTATGGTAGGTAGGTTAAAGACAACCTTATTGAAAGCTATCCTAGTGGTAGCTGTGGAGAGCAGCCTTCAGGCTAAGTCTTGAAGGAATGTAAAGCAGCTTGTTTTACCAGTCTATAATCTCTTGAGTGACCAAATGAAAGAGCACCACACCAGGTATATATTCAAAATATATGTATTTATTACTAAACACACCCCTCTAGTCTCTTTATGAGGCTAGAGTTCGAAATACATAGGTTATAAGATCTTAAATCACAGTAATAGCACAAATACACGTTTGGGCCCTAGGGGCGTACCAAACCATATACCAATAAAGTGGTATGCGAACCACGACTGAACTAGACACTAGGCCTAGAGCCTCTAGAAGTGCTTGGACCACAAGGAACCACCCAAGGTAGTGACACAGGGGACCCACGGGAGACGCGTGCAGTGTAAATACACAACCGCGATACGCCGTTAACTTCTATGGAGAAAGTCGGGATCGGGAAAATAGAGGAAAGGGACACTTTAAAGAGGACTAGGACAAAACCCTTTGAGATCTAGGACTTTGAAGAGTCTCTACCCACGGGAGCACCGGAGTACTCGTGTTACCTCACCCAGGGAAGCCGGGTGCATAGGTGCCTTTCGGGGTCGGGTTTCGTCGTCGGTTCTTATGGCGATCTGCTGCAAAGTGCTGCTGGCGACCAGGAGAAAAGTGTCCGGGTGGATCCAAGAGTGGATCGGAGTTCTGAAGAACCTGAAAGCAGAGGGGACAGAGTCTGGGTCACTAGCCAGTGACCAGGGAGGTGATGGACGGATGCCCACCGATGTCGAGTGCTTCAGGTGCGTTGACGGTCGTCTCGTTTCTGCAGCCACGAGGTCCAGGAGGCGTTGTCGGCGACCAGGAGCAGGATTCGGGCTGGTACACGATGTCTGTCGAGTGCTGCGGTGTCGGCGACCAGATTGGACCCAACAAGCCTTGGCAACGGCAAGTCTCGATGTAGCTGAAGATCGTCGATGGTGCAGACCAGCAAGGTCTGGGGAACTCACCCAGCAAGGGTAAGTGAGGGCAGGCCTGGAGCAACCAGACTGCCAAGTAAAGAAAAGATTGGCCTTCGGTAAGGGCTACTAGCCAACGGGCTAGCGACCGCGAAGGAGCCTCGTGACGCCGCACGTGGAGCTGGCTTACGGGACACTCGTGGAGTGGGGGCCAGTGATCTTCGGTGCAGGTGGTGCTGGAGGCTAGGGCTACTCGGAGCCCAAAGCACGACTTCTTGGGAGACCCAGAAGATGGTGCACTTGCAAATGTGCTCGGTGTCCAGGGGTCACGGTCTCACGTTACCCACGATAGCCACGGGCCTCAGCTTTGCTGGGGACTCAGGGTAGCCTCGGGGAAGTCTGAGAATCCACCTCTGGTGATGCGATGACTTCGGCGTCCGACGGGAGCTTCAGTGATGCGAACCGGACAGATGCTTCTTTGGTGCCTGCCAAGCAGGGGAGTCACTCCTTGACCCCAAGGGAGATTCTTCAGTCCTCTAATCGTGAGTAGAGCGTCGAAGGTCCAGGATTCTGTGTCAGAGTTTCGTCCAGGTATAATCTAAAGTCCTAAGGACTGGGTTCCTACCTTTATTCCAAAAATAGGGGATGGACTACTCTGTGGCCCCACCTATGGGTGGGTCAGGGCAGAGGGGTGGCTACACCCCTTTCCCTTTGTCCAGTTCGCGCCAAAGCAGGGGCTGCAAGCCCCTGATCCGGTTTGAACTGGGGTATGCACAGGGACACCAAATGTGCCCCCAGTGCAGGACTTCAAAGCACCCGAAAGTGCTCCCGCCCAGCCCCAATACACTTTGTCCTGTCTGGGGAGGTGGTCACACCTCCCTGGGACAGGAAACCTATTGTCCAGGCCTCCCCTGCCGGAGTTTCGTCCAGCAGCAGGAGGCCAGACTCGTGTCTGTGGCAGTAGCATCCATTTTGTGATGCCAGGCTCTGGAAAGAAGTTACCGGACTCGTCAGAGTTAACATGCCTTTCCCTCTAGAAGGGTGGAATGCTACCCCCGCCGCCAGAATTGGCGGGGGGTAGTATTCCAAGATGTTTGACACCAAACACGACATGTTTCGGTGCAGCCATTCCATAGTTAGCATTTTACCGCGAGGATATAATGCGTTTAAGAGTATATGGTCAGGCTGCACTACAAACAGCATCAGAGATGGTCTCCGAACGCTGCAGAGGGGCCCTGCTCATGCAGGGGCACCCTCTCACATAGAAACCATGCACTCTGCCTTTAGGATTGATAAGGCCTGCCTTAGGAGTGACTTATAGGTTTATATGTGTGTATGCATTTAGTGATATAGGTAACCTATACCACAGCAAGGGGTGCATGCACCACCTTACCCAGGCTGCAGTAGCAGACCTGTGGTGTCAGTTTGGATGGCCTACCAGGGGTGGCATAATATATGCTGCAGCCCCTGGCAGGCCTCTGAGGTACCTATGCCCTTGGTACATAGTATACCATATACTAGGGACTTACAAGGGCACTCCAGATCCCAATCAGAGATGTGCCTAAGGCACATGGATACCCTTTTAAAGAGGAAACAGCTAGGCTGGGGTTCTGAATAGCAGGGCCCCAGCCAGACTAATGTCGAAAACCAGTGAAGTATCAGCAAAAAGTGGGGGTACCCCTGTGAAGCAGATCCTACTCTCCTACACAACCCCCCCCAAACGTAGGGACATTAAACTAACCTTGCCCAGTTAAGTCTTCATGTTCTAAGTGGAAATACCTAGAGAGTCCATCTGCATTCGCATGGTTACTCCCAGGCCTATGTTCCACTGTAAAGTCCATCCCCTGTAGGGAAATGGACCACCTAAGCAGTTTGGGGTTTTCACCCTTCATTTGTTTTAGCCATAAGAGGGGCTTATGGTCTGTCTGAACCAGGAAGTGTGTACCAAACAAGTATGGCCTCAACTTCTTCAGAGCCCAGACCACAGCAAAGGCCTCCCTCTCTATGGCTGACCAACGTTTCTCTCTAGGGGTCAGCCTTCTGCTAATAAAAGCTACTGGCTGATCCTGACCTTCTTCATTCAATTGTGACAGTACAGCCCCTACCCCCAATTCAGATGCATCAGTTTGAACAATGAACTTCTTGGAGTAATCAGGACTCTGCAGAATTGGAGCAGTGCACATGGCCTGCTTGAGGTCATCAAATGCCTTTTGACAGCTAACTGTCCACTGAACCTTTTTGGGCATTTTCTTAGAAGTTAAGTCATTCAAGGGTGTCACTATTGATCCATACCCCTTGACAAATCTCCTATAGTACCCAGTCAGGCCTAAGAAGGCTCTCACCTGAGTCTGGGTAGTGGGAGCAGTCCAGTCCAGGATGGTCTGGATCTTGCTCTGCAAAGGTTGAACCTGGCCTCCACCCACAAGGTGGCCCAGGTACACAACCTGACTCTGCCCTATCTGGCACTTAGTGGCCTTGATAGTCAGGCCTGCCTTTTGCAGGGCCTGTAAAACATTCCTGAGGTGGACCAGGTGATCCTCCCAGGTGGAGCTAAAGACAGCAATATCATCTAGATAAGCTGCACTATAGGCCTCCAGTCCTGTGAGAACTGTGTTCACCAACCTCTGGAAAGTGGCAGGTGCATTTTCAGACCAAAGGGCATCACCACAAATTGATAATGCCCACTAGGGGTTGAAAATGCTGTTTTGGGCTTTGCAGCATCAGCTAGTCTGATCTGCCAGTAGCCAGCTGTTAGGTCAAATGTGCTGAGATATTTGGCAGAGGCCAAAGTATCTATGAGCTCATCTGCCCTGGGTATTGGATGGGCATCAGTCCTAGTGACTGCATTGAGGCCCCTGTAGTCTACACAAAACCTCATCTCTCTTTTCCCACCACTGGTGTGAGGTTTAGGTACTAGGACTACTGGACTAGCCCAAGGGCTATCTGAGGGCTCAATCACTCCCAATTCCAACATCTTCTGGACTTCAGTCCTGATACAGTCCCTGACATGGTCAGGTTGCCTATAAATCTTGTTTTTAATAGGCAGACTGTCCCCAGTGTCCACTTCATGAGTGCACCAGGTGGTCTGACTGGGTGTCAGAGAAAACATATGTCTAAACTGATTGAGGACTTGCCTGCAATCAGCTTGTTGCTGGGTAGTGAGGCTGCCTGCCAAGGCTGCACCATCTACTGACCCATCGTCAGGGTTCTGTGAGAGCAGGTCAGGGAGTGGGTCACTCTCTTCCTCCTGCCCTTCATCAGTAGCCATGAGCAAGCCCATGTCTGCCCTGTCCACATATGGCTTAAGTCTGTTGACATGGAGAACCCTGTGGGGACTCCTGGGTGTTCCCAGGTCTACTAAGTAAGTGACCTCACCCTTCTGCTCAACAATAGTGTGGGGTCCACTCCATTTGTCTTGGAGAGCTGCTGGGGCCACTGGCTCCAACACCCACACCTTCTGTCCTGGCTGGTAAACAGTTAGGACAGCCTTTTGGTCATGCCAGGCCTTTTGAAGTTCCTGGCTAGCCTCAAGGTTTTTGGTTGCCTTTTTCATGTACTCAGCCATCCTGGAGCGGAGACCAAGTACATAGTCCACTATATCTTGCTTTGGGGGCTTGAGAGGTAACTCCCATCCTTCCTTCACCAAGCACAGTGGACCCCTCACAGGGTGGCCAAACAGAAGTTCAAAAGGGCTGTAACCAACCCCCTTCTGAGGCACCTCCCTATATGCGAATAAAAGGCAGGGCAAGAGTATGTCCCATCTACGCCTAAGCTTTTCTGGGAGCCCTTTAATCATGCCCTTCAAGGTTTTGTTGAATCTCTCAACTAAACCATTGCATTGTGGGTGATAGGGTGTGGTGAACTTATAAGTAACCCCACACTCCTTCCACATTGCCTTTAAGTACCCAGACATGAAGTTTGCACCCCTGTCTGATACCACCTCCTTAGGAAAGCCCACTCTTGAGAAAATTCCCAGGAGGGCCCTTGCCACCACAGGTGCTGTAGTGGTCCTAAGGGGTATAGCCTCTGGATACCTGGTGGCATGATCCACTACCACCAGTATAAATCTGTGCCCAGATGCTGTTTGGGGATCCATGGGACCAACAATGTCAATCCCTACCCTCTCAAAGGGCACCCCCACCACAGGTAGTGGTATCAGGGGGGCCTTTGTAGTGCCACCTGCTTTGCCACTGGCTTGGCAGGTTACACAGGAGCGACAAAACTCCTTACTGTCTTCAGACATGTGGGGCCAGTGAAAGTGAGGGACAATTCTGTCCCAAGTCTTGTTCTGGCCTAGGTGTCCTGCTAAGGGAATATCATGGGCTAGGGTCAATAGGAAGCCCCTGAACTTCAAAGGTATTACCAACCTCCTGGTAGCACCAGGCTTGGGGTCTCTACTCTCTGAGTACAGGAGTCCATCATCCCAATACACTGTATGGGGACCACTAGCTTTCCCAGCAGCCTCAGCAGCAGCTTGCTGTCTGAGGGGTTCAAGGGAGGGGCAGCTCTGCTGCTCCTGGCTCAGATCTGCCCTAGAAGGTCCCCCTGTCCCCAAGAACTCAACCTGGTCAGGCTCAAGTTCCTCTGGGACAGTTCCTTCTTCAGGGCTGAGATCATCCCCCTCAAGGGACTGATCTTCCTCCTGAGCCAAGGGGAAGGCACTGCCTTAACCCTACTACTCCTCCTCTTGGAAGGCACTTGGTCCATTCTTCCAGAATCCAAGGCCTGTTCAGTTTTAGACAGTTTAGCTTGTGACCTGGTCACAGCAAACACATCTGCAGGGATCCCCAGCATTTCTGCATGGGTCCTGAGCTCCACTTCTGCCCAAGCAGAAGTCTCTAAGTCATTGCCAAGCAAGCATTCGACTGGTAGGTTTGCACTTACCACAACCTTCTTAAGGCCAGTTACCCCTCCCCAGGAGAAGTTAACAACTGCCAGAGTATGGTCTGTTCTGACATTGCTAGCATTGGTCACTTGGTACATTTCACCAAGTATAACTTGCCCAGGTAGCACAAGGTCTTGTGTCACCATTGTGACACTTGCCCCTGTGTCCCTAAATGCCAAAGCCTCTCGTCCATTGATTAAAGGCTGTTGTCTGTACTTGCCCAGATTACTGGGACTCACAGTGGAGGTCACATCCATGCCTCCATCACAGACTAACACAGCCTGAGTCAGCTCCCTGACTAAGTCAGAGCCCAACTCAGTTCCCAGGGTGAACCCTACTAAACCCTTTGCTGGAGCACTTCCACCAACTGTACTAGGGGGAACAGGTGCCTTAGGGGCATTGGTGGATGCTGGACTGGAGTCTTTGGACTTGGTGCAATCACTGGTCCAGTGGGTCTTTTGCTTACAGACCTTGCACCATGGTTTTCTTTGGCCTTTACCCTTGGTAGACTGGGAATCCCCACCAGAAGAAGATTTTTGGGGGCCTGATGAAGACTTTTGATCTTTACCCTTCTCCCCACCCTTGTCAGAGTTCTTAGCATCTTGCTTCTTGGTTTCCCCACCTTGGTTCTGTACCTTCTGCTTCACCCTGGTTCTGACCCATTTGTCTGCCTTCTTTCCCAATTCTTGGGGAGAGGTCAGATCAGAGTCAACCAGGTACTGATGCAACAGCTGGTTTTGACAGTTATTAAGAATCTGCTCCCTCATTATCAGATTATACAATCCTGAGAAGTCACACACCTTACTGCCCATCAACCAGCCTTCCAGAGCCTTGGCAGAACAATCCACATAGTCTACCCAGTCTTGAGTCTGTGCTTTTTGGGTGTCTCTGAACTTCAACCTGTACTGTTCAGTGGTTAGGCCAAACCCATCAATAAGAGCACTCTTCAAGACCTTGTAATTGTCAGCATCCTCCTCTCTAACAGTGAGGAGCTTGTCTCTACCTTTGTCAGCAAAGGAGAGCCACAAGATTGCTGCCCACTGCTCCTGAGGGACCTTCTGTACCTTACAGGCCCTCTCTAAAGCAGTTATCCATTTGTGGATATCATCCCCACTCTGGTAGGGAGGGACAATCTTGCTCAGGTTCCTATGGTCATAGGACCTTTCCCTATCTCTAGGGATATGGCTGCCACCATGGGACTCTAGTCCCAACTTTCTTCTCTCTTTAAGGAGATCTAGGGATTCTCTATCTAAAGCCAATTGCTTCTTCCTGATCTCCAGTTGAGTTTCCTCATACTGGACCAGTCTCTTTCTTCTCTCATGAGAGGATTCCCTCCTGTGAGAAGAAACAGAGCTCCCTATTGAGGTGCCAGAGTGGTTAGACTCCTGAGAAGGAGACCTAGACTTTCTGAGCACACTCATAATCCTTCCTGGGGGGACAAAGGTGTGGTTCTCTAGATCCTCATCTTCATCTTCCCCAGAAGGGATTGGGTTTTCCAGGTCAGGGTCATTGTCACCCTCCTGGTCAGTTTCAGAGGGGGGCTGGGGGTAGTAGTACCCCTGGTCCCTTCCTCATCTGCTGGCCCACCCTCTGCTCCTACCCCTTCAGTCTCTGAAGACTTACTAAGATCATAAGCCACCAACAACTCCTGGAGGTGTTGGGTGGTGGGACTTTAGCCTGTCCTTAATTTCCTCACGTTACACAAAGCTCTCAGTTCCAAGAATGGGAGTGTGTCATACTTGGAGGGGAAGCTCAATGGCTTCCTGCAGGGCATCTTTGGATCCTGCTTTTAAAGACATTACTAGTGTGGTGTGGTGTATGCACTACCTACTCTAGTGTGGCCTACTAAACTCTCTTGAGTTGTAGAAAGGGTTGTGCTATCCCTTAACACACAACTCTAAGTTCAGTAGAACTTACTGATATTCTAAGCTTAAATTATATGTACCTTAGGTACCTTTAGTGGTTTTCAGTTGATCAATTCAATTGAGATTATCTGGTAAAACAATAGCAAGCTGGAATCCCACACGCTGCACACCAATGTGAGAAGTTGGCCTGGCATATGCTGTCCACTAATTATAGTGGGCACCTTGCACCAGTCCAAATCGACTCTTATGGTAGGTAGGTTAAAGACAACCTTATTGAAAGCTATCCTAGTGGTAGCTGTGGAGAGCAGCCTTCAGGCTAAGTCTTGAAGGAATGTAAAGCAGCTTGTTTTACCAGTCTATAATCTCTTGAGTGACCAAATGAAAGAGCACCACACCAGGTATATATTCAAAATATATGTATTTATTACTAAACACACCCCTCTAGTCTCTTTATGAGGCTAGAGTTCGAAATACATAGGTTATAAGATCTTAAATCACAGTAATAGCACAAATACACGTTTGGGCCCTAGGGGCGTACCAAACCATATACCAATAAAGTGGTATGCGAACCACGACTGAACTAGACACTAGGCCTAGAGCCTCTAGAAGTGCTTGGACCACAAGGAACCACCCAAGGTAGTGACACAGGGGACCCACGGGAGACGCGTGCAGTGTAAATACACAACCGCGATACGCCGTTAACTTCTATGGAGAAAGTCGGGATCGGGAAAATAGAGGAAAGGGACACTTTAAAGAGGACTAGGACAAAACCCTTTGAGATCTAGGACTTTGAAGAGTCTCTACCCACGGGAGCACCGGAGTACTCGTGTTACCTCACCCAGGGAAGCCGGGTGCATAGGTGCCTTTCGGGGTCGGGTTTCGTCGTCGGTTCTTATGGCGATCTGCTGCAAAGTGCTGCTGGCGACCAGGAGAAAAGTGTCCGGGTGGATCCAAGAGTGGATCGGAGTTCTGAAGAACCTGAAAGCAGAGGGGACAGAGTCTGGGTCACTAGCCAGTGACCAGGGAGGTGATGGACGGATGCCCACCGATGTCGAGTGCTTCAGGTGCGTTGACGGTCGTCTCGTTTCTGCAGCCACGAGGTCCAGGAGGCGTTGTCGGCGACCAGGAGCAGGATTCGGGCTGGTACACGATGTCTGTCGAGTGCTGCGGTGTCGGCGACCAGATTGGACCCAACAAGCCTTGGCAACGGCAAGTCTCGATGTAGCTGAAGATCGTCGATGGTGCAGACCAGCAAGGTCTGGGGAACTCACCCAGCAAGGGTAAGTGAGGGCAGGCCTGGAGCAACCAGACTGCCAAGTAAAGAAAAGATTGGCCTTCGGTAAGGGCTACTAGCCAACGGGCTAGCGACCGCGAAGGAGCCTCGTGACGCCGCACGTGGAGCTGGCTTACGGGACACTCGTGGAGTGGGGGCCAGTGATCTTCGGTGCAGGTGGTGCTGGAGGCTAGGGCTACTCGGAGCCCAAAGCACGACTTCTTGGGAGACCCAGAAGATGGTGCACTTGCAAATGTGCTCGGTGTCCAGGGGTCACGGTCTCACGTTACCCACGATAGCCACGGGCCTCAGCTTTGCTGGGGACTCAGGGTAGCCTCGGGGAAGTCTGAGAATCCACCTCTGGTGATGCGATGACTTCGGCGTCCGACGGGAGCTTCAGTGATGCGAACCGGACAGATGCTTCTTTGGTGCCTGCCAAGCAGGGGAGTCACTCCTTGACCCCAAGGGAGATTCTTCAGTCCTCTAATCGTGAGTAGAGCGTCGAAGGTCCAGGATTCTGTGTCAGAGTTTCGTCCAGGTATAATCTAAAGTCCTAAGGACTGGGTTCCTACCTTTATTCCAAAAATAGGGGATGGACTACTCTGTGGCCCCACCTATGGGTGGGTCAGGGCAGAGGGGTGGCTACACCCCTTTCCCTTTGTCCAGTTCGCGCCAAAGCAGGGGCTGCAAGCCCCTGATCCGGTTTGAACTGGGGTATGCACAGGGACACCAAATGTGCCCCCAGTGCAGGACTTCAAAGCACCCGAAAGTGCTCCCGCCCAGCCCCAATACACTTTGTCCTGTCTGGGGAGGTGGTCACACCTCCCTGGGACAGGAAACCTGTTGTCCAGGCCTCCCCTGCCGGAGTTTCGTCCAGCAGCAGGAGGCCAGACTCGTGTCTGTGGCAGTAGCATCCATTTTGTGATGCCAGGCTCTGGAAAGAAGTTACCGGACTCGTCAGAGTTAACATGCCTTTCCCTCTAGAAGGGTGGAATGCTACCCCCGCCGCCAGAATTGGCGGGGGGTAGTATTCCAAGATGTTTGACACCAAACACGACATGTTTCGGTGCAGCCATTCCATAGTTAGCATTTTACCGCGAGGATATAATGCGTTTAAGAGTATATGGTCAGGCTGCACTACAAACAGCATCAGAGATGGTCTCCGAACGCTGCAGAGGGGCCCTGCTCATGCAGGGGCACCCTCTCACATAGAAACCATGCACTCTGCCTTTAGGATTGATAAGGCCTGCCTTAGGAGTGACTTATAGGTTTATATGTGTGTATGCATTTAGTGATATAGGTAACCTATACCACAGCAAGGGGTGCATGCACCACCTTACCCAGGCTGCAGTAGCAGACCTGTGGTGTCAGTTTGGATGGCCTACCAGGGGTGGCATAATATATGCTGCAGCCCCTGGCAGGCCTCTGAGGTACCTATGCCCTTGGTACATAGTATACCATATACTAGGGACTTACAAGGGCACTCCAGATCCCAATCAGAGATGTGCCTAAGGCACATGGATACCCTTTTAAAGAGGAAACAGCTAGGCTGGGGTTCTGAATAGCAGGGCCCCAGCCAGACTAATGTCGAAAACCAGTGAAGTATCAGCAAAAAGTGGGGGTACCCCTGTGAAGCAGATCCTACTCTCCTACACAGGGGGTGGTGTTTCAGGGTTTAGGGCAGTGCAGTGGTGTTCGGGCAGTGTAGGGGTCATGCTGGGGGTGGTGTTTCAGGGTTTAGGGCAGTGCAGTGGTGTTCGGACAGTGTAGGGGGTCGTGCAGGGGGTGGTATTTCAGGGTTTAGGGCAGTGCAGTGGTGTTCGGGCAGTGTAGGGGGTCGTGCTGGGGCTGGTGTTTCAGGGTTTAGGGCAGTGCAGTGGTGTTCGGGCAGTGTAGGGGGTCTTGCTGGGGGTGGTGTTTCAGGGTTTAGGGCAGTGGTGTTCGGGCAGTGTAGGGGTCTTGCTGGGGGTGGTGTTTCAGGTTTTAGGGCAGTGCAGTGGTGTTCGGGCAGTGTAGGGGGTCTTGCTGGGGGTAGTGTTTCAGGGTTTAGGGCAGTGCAGTGGTGTTCGTGCAGTGTAGGGGGTCATGCTGGGGATGGTGTTTCAGGGTTTAGGGCAGCGCAGTGGTGTTCGGGCAGTGTAGGGGGTCGTGCTGGGGGTAGTGTTTCAGGGTTTAGGGCAGCTCAGTGGTGTTCGGGCAGTGTAGGGGGTCGTGCTGGGGTGGTGTTTCAGGGTTTAGGGCAGTGGTGTTTGGGCAGTGTAGGGGGTCTTGCTGGGGGTGATATTTCAGGGTTTAGGGCAGTGCAGTGGTGTTCGGGCAGTGTAGGAGGTCTTGCTGGGGGTAGTGTTTCAGGGTTTAGGGCAGTGCAGTGGTGTTCGGGCAGTGTAGGGGTCATGCTGGGGGTGGTGTTTCAGGGTTTAGGGCAGTGCAGTGGTGTTCGGGCAGTGTAGGGGGTCGTGAAGGGGGTGGTGTTTCAGGGTTTAGGGCAGTGCAGTGGTGTTTGGGCAGTGTAGGGGGTCGTGCTAGGGTATGTGTTTCAGGGTTTAGGGCAGTGGTGTTCGGGCAGTGTAGGGGGTCTTGCTGGGGGTGGTGTTTCAGGGTTTAGGGCATTGCAGTGGTGTTCGGGTAGTGTAGGGGGTCTTGCTGGGGCTGGTGTTTCAGGGTTTAGGGCAGTGCAGTGGTGTTCGGGCAGTGTACGGGGTCGTGCTGGGGCTGGTGTTTGAGGGTTTAGGGTAGTGCAGTGGTGTTCGGGCAGTGTAGGGGGTCGTGCTGGGGCTGGTGTTTCAGGGTTTAGGGCAGTGCAGTGGTTTTCGGGCAGTGTAGGCGGTCGTGCTGGGGCTGGTGTTTCAGGGTTTAGGGCAGTGCAGTGGTGTTCGGGCAGTGTACGGGGTTGTGCTGGGGCTGGTGTTTCAGGGTTTAGGGCAGTGCAGTGGTGTTCGGGCAGTGTAGAGGGTCGTGCTGGGGGTGGTGTTTCAGGGTTTAGGGCAGTGCAGTGGTGTTCGGGCAGTGTAGGGGGTCATGCTGGGGCTGGTGTTTCATGGTTTAGGGCAGTGCAGTGGTGTTCGAGCAGTGTAGGGGGTCGTGCTGGGGGTGGTGTTTCAGGGTTTAGGGCAGTGCAGTGGTGTTCGGGCAGTGTAGGGGGTCACGCTGGGGGTGGTGTTTCAGGGTTTAGGGCAGTGCAGTGGTGTACGGGCAGTGTAGGGGGTCTTGCTGGGGGTGGTGTTTCAGGGTTTAGGGCAGTGGTGTTCGGGCAGTGTAGGGGGTCTTGCTGGGGGTAGTGTTTTGGGGTTTAG
Source organism: Calotriton arnoldi (assembly GCA_963921515.1). NCBI lineage: Eukaryota > Metazoa > Chordata > Amphibia > Caudata > Salamandridae > Calotriton > Calotriton arnoldi. Next base: position 7,866 of record CAWUFW010028912.1, on the reverse strand, counting down.
GGCAGTGCAGTGGTGTTCGTGCAGTGTAGGGGGTCGTGCTGGAGGTGGTGTTTCAGGGTTTAGGGCAGTGCAGTAGTGTTCAGGCAGTGTAGGGGATTGTGCAGGGGGTGGTGTTTCAGGGTTTAGGGCAGTGCAGTGGTGTTCGGGCAGTGTAGGGGTCGTGCTGGGGGTGGTGTTTCAGGGTTTAGGGCAGTGCAGTGGTGTTCGGGCAGTGTAGGGGGTCGTGCAGGGGTGGTGTTTCAGGGTTTAGGGCAGTGCAGTGGTGTTCGGGCAGTGTAGGGGTCGTGCTGGGGCTGGTGTCTCAGGGTTTAGGGCAGTGCAGTGGTGTTCGGGCAGTGTAGGGGTCTTGCTGGGGGTGGTGTTTCAGGGTTTAGGGCAGTGGTGTTCGGGCAGTGTAGGGGTCTTGCTGGGGGTGGTGTTTCAGGTTTTAGGGCAGTGCAGTGGTGTTCGGGCAGTGTAGGGGGTCTTGCTGGGGGTAGTGTTTCAGGGTTTAGGGCAGTGCAGTGGTGTTCGTGCAGTGTAGGGGGTCGTGCTGGGGATGGTGTTTCAGGGTTTAGGGCAGTGCAGTGGTGTTCGGGCAGTGTAGGGGGTCGTGCTGGGGGTGGTGTTTCAGGGTTTAGGGCAGTGCAGTCGTGTTCGGGCAGTGTAGGGGGTCGTGCTGGGGTGGTGTTTCAGGGTTTAGGGCAGTGGTGTTTGGGCAGTGTAGGGGGTCTTGCTGGGGGTGATGTTTCAGGGTTTAGGGCAGTGCAGTGGTGTTCGGGCAGTGTAGGAGGTCTTGCTGGGGGTAGTGTTTCAGGGTTTAGGGCAGTGCAGTGGTGTTCGGGCAGTGTAGGGGTCATGCTGGGGGTGGTGTTTCAGGGTTTAGGGCAATGCAGTGGTGTTTGGGCAGTGTAGGGGTCGTGCTAGGGTATGTGTTTCAGGGTTTAGGGCAGTGCAGTGGTGTTCGGGCAGTGGAGGGGGTCGTGCAGGGGCTGGTGTTTCAGGGTTTAGGGCAGTGCAGTGGTGTTCGGGCAGTGTAGGGGGTCGTGCTGGGGGTAGTGTTTTAGGGTTTAGGGTAGTGCAGTGGTGCTTGTGTAGTGTAGGGGGTCGTGCTGGGGGTAGTGTTTTAGGGTTTAGGGTAGTGCAGTGGTGTTTGTGTAGTGTAGGGGGTCATGTTTTAGGGTAGTGCAGTGGTGTTTGGGTAGTGTAGGTGGTCGTGCTGGGGGTAGTGTTTTAGGATTTAGGTTAGTGCAGTGGTGTTTGGGTAGTGTAGGGGGTCGTGCTGGGGGTAGTGTTTTAGGGTTTAAGGTAGTGCAGTGGTGTTTGTGTAGTGTAGGGGGTCGTGCTGGGGGTAGTGTTTTAGGTTTTAGGGTAGTGCAGTGGTGCTTGTGTAGTGTAGGGGGTCGTGCTGGGGGTAGTGTTTTAGGGTTTAGGGTAGTGCAGTGGTGTTTGTGTAGTGTAGGGGTCATGTTTTAGGGTAGTGCAGTGGTGTTTGGGTAGTGTAGGGGGTCGTGCTGGGGGTAGTGTTTTAGGATTTAGGTTAATGCAGTGGTGTTGGGGTAGTGGTTTAGGGTTTAGGGTAGTGCAGTGGTGTTTGCGTAGTGTAGGGGGTCATGCTGGGGGTAGTGTTTTAGGGTTTAGGATAGTGCAGTGGTGCTTGTGTAGTGTAGGGGGGTTGTGCTGGGGTAGTGTTTTAGGGTTTAGGGTAGTGCAGTGGTGTTTTTGTAGTGTAGGGGGGTCATGTTTTAAGATGCAACGCTCCAATACCTGACCAGTCTGCACTACATAAAACTGCAAAAACACTAAAAATAAGTGTTTTGCACACTTTTTTCATTGGGCTATATATGGGCTACATCTGGGTAATATTTGTGCTACATTTGGGCTCTTTTTTCACTGGTGGCCATCTTGGAAGACTTCTTTGTTATGAAGTTTCCTAATTTCCTCATTTACTGCAGTCTCCTCAGTAGGAAATGCTTTCAGTTTTTTACTTTGATTCCATCAAGAAGGCATTCAGATGTGTCACACATTTGCCATAAATTCAGAATGTTATTACTCTAGTTGTTCATTAGATCACTGTAGTAAAGCTACTGCTCACCAAGGAGTTAACTGGAAGTCTACTGCTGGTATTGAAAGTGATTGTTTCAGTCTGCATGTCAGAATTTTCTAATGAAATAGAAGAGGATTTGAGATCTCACTTAAAACATGCACTACATTTTCTTTTTGCAGCACTAACCATAATTTCTATGGCAAAATGAACCCCCTCATTTTGTTCCTTTTTAAATTAAAGGTTTTAAGTGTTACCAGTTTATTCCAATCAAGATGGCTTCAGGTGTGCCATACTTTTGTCATAAGTAAGGCTGTTAGCACTCTAGTTGTTCTTTAGAACACTCTGGGAAGCTGCAGTAGAACACAAAGGCATCAACTGACAGGCTGCTCCTGTTGAAATATAACAGGAAGATATTTGAGATCTCACTTAAAACATGTCCTAATTTTTCTTTCTACAGCACTAACCATAATTTCTATGGCAAAATGAACCCCCTCATTTTGTTCCTTTTTAAATTAAATGTTTTAAGTGTTACCAGTTTATTCCAATCAAGATGGCTTCAGGTGTGCCATACTTTTGTCATAAGTAAGACTGTTAGCGCTCTAGTTGTTCTTTAGAACACTCTGGGAAGCTGCAGTAGAACACAAAGGCATCAACTGACAGGCTGCTCCTGTTGAAATATAACAGGAAGATATTTGAGATCACACTTGAAACATGTCCTAATTTTTCTTTCTACAGCACTAACCATAATTTCTATGACAAAATGAACCCCATCATTTTGTTCCTTTTTAAATTAAATGTTTTAAGTGTTACCAGTTTATTCCAATCAAGATGGCTTCAGGTGTGCCATACTTTTGTCATAAGTAAGGCTGTTAGCACTCTAGTTGTTCTTTAGAACACTCTGGGAAGCTGCAGTAGAACACAAAGGCATCAACTGACAGGCTGCTCCTGTTGAAATATAACAGGAAGATATTTGAGATCACACTTGAAACATGTCCTAATTTTTCTTTCCAGAGCACTAACCATAATTTCTATGACAAGATGAACCCCATCATTTTGTTCCTTTTTAAATTAAATGTTTTAAGTGTTACCCGTTTATTCCAATCAAGATGGCTTCAGGTGTGCCATACTTTTGTCATAAGTAAGACTGTTAGCGCTCTAGTTGTTCTTTAGAACACTCTGGGAAGCTGCAGTAGAACACAAAGGCCTCAACTGACAGGCTGCTCCTGTTGAAATATAACAGGAAGATATTTGAGATCACACTTGAAACATGTCCTAATTTTTCTTTCTACAGCACTAACCATAATTTCTATGACAAGATGAACCCCATCATTTTGTTCCTTTTTAAATTAAATGTTTTAAGTGTTACCCGTTTATTCCAATCAAGATGGCTTCAGGTGTGCCATACTTTTGTCATAAGTAAGGCTGTTAGCACTCTAGTTGTTCTTTAGAACACTCTGGGAAGCTGCAGTAGAACACAAAGGCATCAACTGACAGGCTGCTCCTGTTGAAATATAACAGGAAGATATTTGAGATCACACTTGAAACATGTCCTAATTTTTCTTTCCAGAGCACTAACCATAATTTCTATGACAAGATGAACCCCATCATTTTGTTCCTTTTTAAATTAAATGTTTTAAGTGTTACCCGTTTATTCCAATCAAGATGGCTTCAGGTGTGCCATACTTTTGTCATAAGTAAGGCTGTTAGCACTCTAGTTGTTCTTTAGAACACTCTGGGAAGCTGCAGTAGAACACAAAGGAATCAACTGACAGTCTCTGCCCTTGTTGGATGTACATGTTTTACTGAGAATGTCAGACTTCATTCTCACATGACTGAGAAAGATAATGTGAATTTACAGACGATATGCTCTCATTTTAGCTTCTGGGGCACCTTCCAAAACTGTATGGGACAAGCATGTGAAAATAGTTTTCTCTCAAACATGATTCATGATATCCCAGCAGAAGGTTTTTCACAGGGTAAAATCACCTTAGAACACACCACAATTCCTGAAATTAGTATGGTACCATCAACAAATGAATTCTAATGTAACTAAAGTCTGTTATCACCCTTTATAGTTCTCCTTTTGGTAACCCTCAAAATCTTCGATTCACTACAATGCATTTCAATGGGGTACTATCATTTATATTGGTCCCAAGATGGCTGCCAGCAATTCCAGGATGAAGTGCTGACAGCCAATCAGATCTCATGATGACATGTGTGGTTAGGCTCCGCCCAGATATATATGTGTTTTTACTTTTGATTTTCTCAGCAACTACTATACGGATTTACACCATTTAACAAAAAGGGTTCTTTTTGAACCAAGAACTACCTCTTTGCCAAATTTGGTGTAATTCCGTTCAGCAGTTCGGGCTGTAGCCTTGCATAAAGTTTCCTATGGGAAATTGATTTTTTGACTCTTATTTTTTTAATTTCTCCGCAACTACTGAACGGATTTACACCATTTAACAAAAAGGGTTCTTTCTGAACCAAGAACTACCTCTTTGCCAAATTTGGTGTAATTCCGTTCAGCAGTTCGGGCTGTAGCCGTGTCTAAAGTTTCCTATGGGAAAATGAATGGGGAAAACACGTTTTGGGACCCCCCTTTTTTCTCGGCCCCCGCTTGACGAATCACCCTGAGACTTTCAGGGTAGGAGCGGACCGGAGCGGGCCATAAAGTTTGAAAATTTCGCGAAGATTCGTCAACCGACGCAAGAGTTATTTCAAATAGAATGTCGCGGATTTCCTATGGAAAATAGGTCCTAACTATAACTATCTACTGGCGACCGCCAGTAGATAATATATATGTATATATATATATATATACAACCAAAATCCTTCCCCTTCAGAAAAGATTAAAGCCCTCACAGGAACTCTCGCTTTATTCCAGCAGCATGAATCTGGCATGACGCATTTCGGCTTAAATGCCTTTGTTAAATGCCGATATCATTCATGTTGCAACAAAGTCCACCTTTAAAAATAGAACGCCTCTCTTCTAATTGGTGGAGATGCTCTAACAGGCAGAAAAGGGAGGATGTCCCAAACTCGGTGCTCCAAGTTCATATACTGCAGGCGCTCAAACGTAAGTACTTCCCCAGTGGGCGGTGCCTGCAGCTTCACCTTTCAAGCCTGAATGTTACTGTGGAGAAAATGCGAGTCTCCTGAACCCTCATCCAGCCGCCATTGTCCCAACCGGCACCGGATAGCACACACCTTAAGTAAGTATGTATACTGCCGTGTAGTCACAGTCCGATAATTTTCAACACGGTACCGTTGTGGGGTGTGGCAGTTCGGCGTTGCCCAAAAACTTTGACAAAAACCACTGTTTGCCACAATTCTTGCCGAACTTCTTTGAGGATGGGGGTTTTTAGGTGCTTGTGGCCGCACCAAACATCAACAACCAAAAACCTTCCCCTTCAGAAAAGATTAAAGCCCACACAGGTTCACAGGAACTCCCGCATTATTCCAGCAGCACGAATCTGGCATGATGCGTTTCGGCTTAAATGCCTTTGTCAAATATATATATATTTTACGTGTTGCATAATCCCAGGTGTAATTCTTAGGAAGAAAAATCAATTTCTAGTGTGCTTGTCCCTATGTTTTTTTCCTCCTTTGTCCTCCACCCTTTACCTCATCTCCCCACATTATATTACCACCAGTTACTGTACAATATATTGGCTTTCACAATAAACAAGTCGTAACACTTTTATGGAGTTTCAGTAACTTATATTGCACAATTGTTCACCGAGCTAAAACTTACAAACACAAATTATTAATCACATAGGTAAAACCTAATGCATTGACCAATGCTTGTTGGTATTGTCCCCTTTGACCTTCCCTCAGTGATTGTACCTTCCTAGGTGCCATCTTGGATGGCATTCTGCAGCTCTAGAGCTAGGTTCACGCTCTCCAAATACAAACATATAAATACATCGACATACAACGTTCACTCCTGCAGTGCTGTGAATGCAGATTCACTATAGTAGTGCTCAGTTTATCTAACTCAGAAAGATAGAGGAGCGAGGTGGCCCTTTGGAGACTCAGACCTGTGTCCCAGTTCTGAGAGGTCATCACTAATTTACCAAGCTTTTTAACCTGATTAAAGCAACCTGTTCTGCTCAGTAGTGAGATTCATCCACAAGATGTGTCTATGAGTTAATCGCTAACTACTGGCATTTGCAGTTAACAAGTCCCAGCTAGGCTAACAACAGGCCAACCAGGGTCAGTAAACTAAGGATCATCAAATTGGTTGTTTAATTTGTATAGTACTACGCCTAACAATGATAAAAATCTTTGTAAGAAATTGGATTATTGGTTTAAGGAGGTGAGGATCCATTTCAAATTGTAATCACAATCCTTGTCAGTGTGAACCAAAACAGTAACTGAATAAACCTGTGCTTAAGCCTCTGGTCACTTGGCACAAACACAGTCAGGTTTAACTTGGAGGCAATGTGTATTTGTGCAGCACTCATACAGTGATAAAGTGAAATCACAACAAATAAAATGACAGGTAAAAGTAGCACCAAAGGGCATTAAATGCCAACTGTGGGTATCTGGTCATACTGGAATGGGACAAAGTCACAAGTTTAGGCTGACCCCGATGGAGCGCAGGCCAGATACAGGACCAGGTTTGTCCCACTGGAAGTTTTACCTTCCGACTTCAATGTGAGGATGGTGCCATGCAGCTCTTTTTCACTCTCTGTCACTTCGCATTGGATCCTGTGAGGCTTTCAGTTGGGAGCTACACGACTCTTTGGGAATTTGCGTCAGTCGGCACCAGAGCTGGTGAATACTTCGGTGAGGAGCTGTATGATGCAGCTTTGCGGGGGTCTGCGTCACACTGCGTTGGATCTGGTGTGGCTTCCTGTCAGAAGCTGTGTGACTCTGTGGGGCTCTGCATCGCTCTGCATCGGTTGTGTAGTGGATTAACGCATGCCTCAACAACGCATTCCTGAACCGTGTGGTCCTAACCACGACCGTGTCTTTACTATGCATGATTTTAATGTGCATGCCTTTACCACACAATTTCATGGTAAAGACATGATTGGTAAAGGGCTATGTGTGGTAAAGATCACACTCCTGCCCCTCTGCCCTGAGCCCTAAAATTCGCCCCCCTGCAATCTATTCTACCCACCCCAGCCCTATGCGTGGTTAAGACATATGCGTGGTTAAGGCAAGCATGGTTACACTTGCGATGTCGAAACACATGTGACAGAGGCTGAGGTGTTACAACTGTTTCCCCTCTGCATCCGATCCAGTGTAGCCTTCTGTTAGGAGCTGACCAGATCTGCGGGGCTCTGCATTGTTCTGTGTTGGATTGACTAAATCTTCAGTTAAGCAGGGATAAGTAGACTCTAACTCCAGCCAAGGGTGAAGGACCTTGAGTACAGCACCTTTGGGTCAGGACTCACACCCACATAGCCCATCAGAAGGGACCAGGCTAAGGCCAGTTTGGTCTGGTCAGCTGGGAAGCAGGAAAGGCCTCTGAGAGCTTGCTATATCATCTTAGTTAGCACAGGAAGGTCAACCTTGGAGTCATTTCCAGGGCACTGGGTTCAAGGCAAGCACGTCAAATCTTCCTTCAGGCTTTTGACAGCAAGGAATGTTCTAATTTCAGGTTCTGTGGAAGCCAATTTTATGCTCAGTACCAGCCTGTGGGAGGTGGGCATCCCTTTGTTTAAGTCTGGAACTGTTTCTGGTCAGTTTTTCCCTTTCCCCTTGGTTTGGCTACAGCCTGGCTAGTAAAACAAAGTGTGCACAGGCCCAGGTATGGGCTGCATCTGCCAATGACAGGGAAGGCTTCTTCTAAAGATGGGAAGGGCTGGGTGTTGTATTCCTCTTAG